>ML813680.1:180310-190441 GCA_009831015.1 Picea engelmannii
GTATTTTACTATAAAATATGATGGTCCTAGCATTGAATAATTGGAAATTTTGGATAAATTGTAATTTAGTAGGTGACACAACCATCTGGTGGCAATCATTTGATCGTAGCAAGATCATGGTCCTCTCTGATGAAGAATTTGAATAATTTTTTTAGACAAGTGGTATCGTGACAAGAGTAAGGATAAAAAAGCCACAAAGGTTTATTTTCATGTGGAAACTCTATATTACAGGTTCATGGTTGTATTCATAAAGAAAATGTCAATGTTTCTATTAACCCTAGTTGCCAACAAAATTTTATCAATGTTCAGTTAGTTAATAGATTGAAATTTCCGGCAAAGAATATTCAAAGCACAGAAGTTGAGGGAGAAAATTTTCAAATTTTCAAATATTTGAATATTACCATGGATAACTATGTGCATTCTAATTTTTGTGCCATTGATATGAATGATGTGGATATTATTCTTGGATATTATCGGATGGAAAAAATTGGTACAAATAATATTAATGTGGAAAAGAAGTTTGTAAAACTATGGTACAAGAAAATGAAAGTTACATTGCAGGATGTGCCTCTTAGTAAGAAACAAGGGCCCACGGGGGAAAGCAAAGAAGTTATTGCAGACTTCGAAGTTGCATCAGAGGCAGATTATGCATAAGGACATGAAGTAAATCCCTAGGAAGGATGCAATAAAGAAGCCAAGGAGATCATTGACTTAAAGGAACATCATATTGCAGAGTTGAAGAAAAAAGGACCGATTCCTAAAGTTGTTGTATATCGACATCCACACCATATAGAGAAACAAAAGTCACCAAGGAAGGGGCATGCACATCAACACACTTATTATGAACCAACATGGCGCTATAAAGGAAACTATTCAAGAGGCACATGGAGGAATACCAACACTGCAAAATGATATCAAGACAAAGAAACCATCCCATGGCATTGGATGTGTGATAAGGATCAATATCAGGGTGGAAAGGAAACAGTTGGACATCATGTTCATCTTCTATTAGGATGGATGATGGTCATTATTGGTACTAGTTGGCTACACTACTTAGCCGATCATATTGTATGGTTTCTTCCCATGTTTTGAGGATGAAACATGTAAAGGGGGATGTAATTTAGTATACCTAGGGAGGTAATATGGGGTACGTAGGGAGGTACCCAATGGGAATGTGGTTATGTATTATTATGTATGGAGGCCACTTCTAGTAAATAATACCCATGTAATAGTGTGAACACAATAAAGGTGAGAATATTTACTAGAAGGTTCCACCTACTAGAATATTTCTTCTCTAGAATGTTCCTAGGACATAGAGAGTGTTATATAAAGAAGTGTAAGTAATGTATCGAAGCATAGTGAAGAATATTGTTGTTGTAGCAAGAAAGTATTGCATGGGAGTGAATTCCTTCCATAAGGAATAATATATGGTGTTACCCTACCTCAAGGGTTTTTTCTACATTCTTGTGATGGAATATTTGGTGAATGGTTTGGGTTATTCTTGTTGAGATTAAGGGTTATTTCTGAAGTTATATTATCATATCTATTGTGGAACTTAACATGAATTCCTTTGGGAAAGGAAATGACTTATTATAATTACATCATAAATATCCTATTAATATTATAATAGATGTTAATACAACATTACATTATTGGTAATATACCCTAGGTATATTACAAGTCTCTCCCCTTAAAAAATGTTTTTTCCTCAAAATATGGGCAAGGAAAAAAAATTCTAATAGAATGGTTAATCATTTTGTAACTATCACCAATTAGATAAGGTTAGGATACTAGGTAATATGACGTTCGAATCCTTGAAAAATATTGGCACAACGAAAAAGGATCAATCCATCCAAGGTGGATTCTTTCGAGAATTGTCTAATGATAATATTTTGGATTCGATCTTCTTTGTAGTTGACTTCGAGGCACATATATCTTCCAATCCTTCAATATGTAATTACAACATTAACTCTGGTTAAGTACCTTGGAATATTGGTATATTGATTCTTGAGCGCTATGACTTTTGTGATTTGGGTGTCAACATAGGACCTTGATAAGTTGATCCATTTTAATTCTAATATTCCACAAAACTTCAAATTTATACCTCCTTATAGGTCTTAAATAATGCCTTCAATTTTGAAAATTTAAATTTAAGTTGACACACTTTATAATTCTTTATATATTATTTTTCACAAATATTTGACTTGGATTTAAAATAATGGTTGACCCTATCTTTTATCCGTCACACTAGGTTTCTTTATTCACCTACACTTTTCACTTTTCTATCTATTGAACTAAGGATTAATTTTATACCTTTAATTGAACCTTGGAATATATGTTTGATAATAATATTTGACCTTAAAAATATATCTCAAGAACGTAAACACTTTCACCCTTCAATAAATCTCTTATAAGCTTTAATCCTTCCACCTTTTATATCTTTTTAATACTTGTACCTTTTATCAATATATTCATGTTATTCACATTTAATTTACAACTTTTGATATTATTCAAGTATATTTTCACGTTATTCACTTTTACATGAATTTTTATAAAACCTATCCTAGTTTATATACTTGTATTAACTTGGTGAAAATAACTGCTTGTGAATATTTCCTTACCTTTGATGTAAACAAGAGTGAGGACTCTTTCTCGATTCAATCTTTTTCTTCCCAATCCCAATGTCTCTATAGTCTTCCTTTACATTGACACAACTTCTATATTTCTTCTTATAGGTTGACAACTCGTATGTATATATATATATATATATATATTTCCCAAAGGAAAAAATCGTTTATATTCAAAAGGTATGAATATGCATGTATTAGTCTTTGACTTCGACCACTACTTCCATAAACTAGCAGATACCTAGAACCTTTTGTCTCAATACAAAATTCAATGACTAATGTACTATCCATATCAAAATTGTTACTACCTCACATATAAAATACTATTCATAAGATGAGTATTTAAAAGAGGAATTCCATGGCTTCTACCTCCTCTCCTTCTATAAATTCATAAAGGGTGAAGGCCCCGACCAACAAAGTTAGAGACTCTTTCGAAAGCTCATCTGCTTTCACGTTCAACTCCCGAAGGAAAGCCATTCAAAATATTGGAATGCCAGTTCAATATCTCTCATAAGAGGATAAAGTCTGACATCATGCGCTAAATATTTATGGTGAGCCCACTCATTGACCAACTTCAAATCAACCATAACCTGTAGCTTCATTACATCCTTCTTGATAGTGGTTTCCATCAAGGTCCATAATGCAATGAGATTTGCTCTATTGTTGGTACCAATACTGGGAGCATATCTATTATGAATAAAATGATTTTGTTTTAGAAATAATACCACTCCAACTCCACATATGGGGGGGGGGTTCCCTTGGAAGGGTCCATCAAAGAAGCCCCATGGCACCTCAAAATCTAGTTCAGGAATTATCGGGTTTCTAGGGATTTTTGTTTTCATCTTTGCTTTAAAATATTCTGCCATAATCAAGGAAATTCCTGCTATTATTTATGGGGGGATATACTTGTCCTTGAATAAGCTTGAGTTTCGGGCTCACCACAATTTAGTAACCAACATGCTCGATAGTCCTTTATATTGACGAACTGATTTGTCGTACATCCAATCTTTGAAGCAATCTTCAATGTTGGCTTTGTTCCATTTCATCTTCAACTTTAGCTTGTCCTGGATTATATTCATAACTTGAACTACATATGGACAACAAATTAAAATGTGAGAAGTATATTCCTCATGAGATTTACACAAAGAGCACCTACTAGGGCCGCACCATCCATGTTTCAAACCATTATGCCAAGTGAGCAATTTATTKTTTAATGCCAACCATAAAGTAATTTTACATTTCAATGGGGAACTTAGTTTCCATCTAAGGCTCCACCATATATATATATATATATATATATATATATGTTTTCCCCTGGGGAAAAAGTGTAAATTTTATTTCAATAAGAAAGAAAATTTACATTTTGAATAATACAGGCATTACGACCACAAATAACATTGCAGGAATTCGAAAAATGGGAAATAGACTTTGTGGGACCGATCAAACCACCAACAAAAAGAACAGGAGAAAGGTACATTATTACCGCGACATAATACCTGACAAGATGGGAAGAAGCAACAACAGTGAAGCATTGCAGCACAGAAACAACAACACACTTTCTATTTGAACAAGTAATCACTCGATTTGGGTGCCCATGAATTTTTATGAGCGACCAAGGCACACACTTCAAAAACAACACTATAAACTCTATGACTAAAGAGTTTGAGGTCCATCATCAGAAGAGCACACCATATCACCCATAGGCAAATGGCACAGTAGAAGCATTTAACAAAATCCTTGAGAATGTGTTGACAAAGATATGTAACATCAATAGGGATGACTGGGACCTTAAAATACCAGCAGTATTATGGGCCTACAGGACCACATGAAAGAAGCTAACAGGGAATACGCCATTCAAACTAGTATATGGCCAAGAAGCAGTAGTGGCATTAGAATTTCTGGTACCTAGTTTGTGCGTAGAAAAAATTACACACATGACAGAATGAGGCACAGTACAAGAGAGACTAAACCAACTGATGACCATGGAAGAAGACCAGATCTTAGCAGGATTCCACCAACAAGTTCAGAAAGCAAGGGAAAAATCTTGGCATGATAGACACATCAAGAATAAAACCTTCAAAGAAGGAGATCTAGTATTGATGTATGACAACAAATCTTTTCAACACCCAGGAAAGCTCATAATGTATTGGCTAGGACCTTCTGAAGTAAAAACTATCACAGATGGAGGAGATGTACAGTTGAAAGACTTATCAGGCGCATAAATAGGATAGTAAATGCCACCACCAACAGTACAGTGAGATGAAAGAAGAGAGAGAACACATACCTAGAAACACAAACTCGACAAGGACAAGGACCAACATTGAGGTCATGAGGGAAACAAGAAGGAAACAGAAAGATGACAAAAGCAGTATGAAACAATGAAGTTATGCATAATTTAATGCCAGAAAGGACCGACGGGGTGCCACATTAATCGTGCCAACTGGAGATGGAAAGGTAGAGTAATGGAAAGTACGAAAGAACCATAGGTGCAGTGAACACATAACTAAGGTAGCGTCCTCGAAAAGCTTCATGTGATGCCCATATAACACACAGACATGGGAGTAAACAGTATAATTGCGAAAAGAGAATAGACAGAGAGTGATAGCAGCTAAGGAGCACAGAGCGGAGTTCACAGAGACCATTCAAACTCAACAATCATTCGACGCTCACCACCATGGCACCACCAAAGAAAATAGAAGCAAGCCAGACTACCAGACAACCCAGAGTTAGAAAAAGATCACGGGTACAATTCGAAGAAGGTGAACAACAACCGCTGAAGATTGTCAATGTCGATGAAATCCCATCAGTAGATACGACACCGTTGAATCACACGCCCGTGGTGGAAGAAACCCAACAACCAACACCAGAGGACAAGAACATAGATATCTTGGCAAAGGCACAGGAACAACAAAACCTCGAATTAGAAACCCTGAAGGAGGTGCAATAAAAAAAAACTGAAGCAACACCAAGAGTCAATGGAACAATGACGAATCAGGAAACAACAGTCGAATCAGATGAGTCTCAAACAACCGTGTTAGACCACCCACCACAAGGAACAATAGAAGATGTTACAGACTGACCAGAATGGTATTCCGAAGTACAAATGGTAGACACTGGAGCTTCGAGCCAACCATCAACGAAGAAAGACAAGCAACAGGTACCGAGGTCACCTCGAAAGAAACCCGTCACAACCCTCATTTTATCAAGTATGCCAGATGGGGTACGATTGGAATCAGGCTTACTAGGGCATGTCGAGAAGATGAAATACTCGGACCATGATGTAGCAGACATAGACAAGTTTCTGGAATTTGCAAAGAGAGTATATTTAGAGACTTTGGGCATAAGTCTGGTTAGGGAACCGATCGACCAACCACTCCAGTGGGTAATAAGATTAGAGAAAACAGGGATTTTAGGTCTGCTAGACCTACCACACTTTGGCAGAGGACAGTATGCAAGAGGTTGCATCAAACAATTGATGGCAGTCACACATGGAGGGGACATATGGTTGGATAAGCTCATCTCGATAGATGTAGAGATCATTATACACATTACATGATTTCCATCCAGGGGCATGGACCCCACACAATTTCTCGACGATAAGACAAAGGAGAAAGCACTTGTGGAGGAGATAAAGAAGAAGTATGGTACCGATAGGGGGATGCGAGGAATCATTATCAAGAGGATCAATGATGTCGCAATGCAGATGGCCGTGAAAATATTGTCCTGCAAACTATTTAGAAAATACCACAGGGAGGAAGTTCTAGCTGGGCTTGTCGAAGTTGCAGCTCAGTAAGCTGAAGGTACCACAGTGAGTTTGGAACCCTATCTATTGAACTTGTTCCTGGATGACTGCAAGGATGTGTAAGATCTAGGAACAAAGTTTCACTATTCATGTATAATCATGTTGATAGCTATCGTAGGATTGAAGGAACTGAGTTACACAGTCTTTGAAACTAGACCCAAGCTGAATTATGGAGCGAGGTACTTATCACTTGGTTCCGCGTCAGATGTTAAGAACAAGAAAATGAATTCATATGTATTTGAAGGATACCTTCGCAACCTGCAGGAGGCCATCTCCAACATGCGGAGAATAACACCAGAGGCTATCACACAGTACCAGGACATCGCCAACTTCAAGGCCACACGACATGCGATGTGGATACAGGTGAGAAAAGACCCCAATAAGAAGTGGCTACAAATGCGCTACTATATCACGAAGGGCGACATCGACATGGTTATCAAAGACTGGGAAGACGAGTGGAAGATTCCATTCCTTATCCAATAAATACCTACAAAGACAATAGAAGAGGAGGCATGGCAGGAAGAAACATAGACTCAAGAAGTCCCAGTGCCTAAGAAATGGAGGATGGGCCAGAAAAAAACAAAGTAGAAAGATGAAGGGGTAGCTAAGACAAGGATCCAGAAGGGGAAAAATAACACTACACAGCCGACTCAAGTGCAACAGAAATAGGTTGAGGCAACATAGGGGATCACACCAAGTCCCAACTCACAAGAAACAAGTGGGAATAAGAGGCCAACCATGCAGATAGGAGGAGCGCGCAAGAAGATGAAGGCACAAAGAAAACCTCCAGAATACACAATCACAGAAGATGATGGATAAATGATAGCCCAAATGGTCCAGGATTGTCTATCCGAGAATTTTGACAATGTTGCGCACCACAGGGAAAACATTCAAGAGGACATGGTAGACATGTAGTAGTTCCTCAAGCAAAATCAGGGAAGTACAGACAACGGGAAACAACATGGGACAGGGCCATCAACAACACATGCATAATAAATACTGGAAGAAGGCGAGTGTGACACAGTTCATACAATACCACAACCGAGTGCAACACTCCACATTATACCCAGTATGTTGCACATGGAAGAGATCGTGGGGAAAATACCCCTAAAGGAATTATCCTAAATCCAATAGGTGTTGTCGTAGATACCATCCAAGGCTCTACACAAATTGCAGGTTAGCATCACCCAAGAGGTACAGTCTCGTGCACACATAGACTTATCTGAATTGCTGTAGGCGACAGAGAAGCAGGATGTGTTGGAAATAATATGTGAGCAGGATAAGTTCAAAACCCAAGAGGATAGGGAGCATGCAAACAGACTGGAACAAAAAGTGGCAGGAAATTACGAGAATATTCCAAAGACTGCACAAAGAGATGAAATCACAATGGCCAAAAAGATTGATCAGATTGCGTAGACAATAGATCAATATCATAAAGAGATCGAGAATATCTGAGAGCATCTCACACCAACCACTCCACTAGAAGTAAAGGAGAAAAGGAAGAAGGAGGCAATGACACAGCTGCAGGAGATAGAGCAACAAGTCAGAACAGTAGCCGACTTGTTCAATAAAGCATGACAACTTTGGACAAAATTAGAAGAGGATTAGAAAGTCCAGAAGTGGGACAAGGAAGAAGAAAGGATAAGCGCAACTATTCATGACCTCAAGTATAGGTATAAGACAATGTCCATCACAGAGAGCGTCAAAGGGGCGCAGGACATGAAGAAACTGTAGGCAAAAATCACCATTGCACAAACATAGAAGAAGGAGCGTCAGGCTCAAATGGAACCGTTCCAAGAGCGGGTAGCAAAATTCCTGGCACAAGTAGAGGAATCCAAGACAGATATAGCACAAACCCAGGAAGAGTGCATGAAATTGATCAGTGACGAAATTCCAGTCCAGATAGTGGATACACTCAAGGAGAAGATCGCGCAGGCGCAAACACAGGCAGCAGAGCTCAGGGAAAAGTTTCAGACGATCACCAAGGAGATCGAATATTTTTTTTAGGTGGCTCGGGATGAGCTACATGTCAATGTTGGGGGCCTATTGGAAGCAGGCCAAAGCAAAAAGAAAGATGATTTTGGGAAAGAAAGCATGCACAAGGAAAGTGACAATTGGAAGGAAGAACAACATGCGCACATGCAGGGAATACCTAACGATTTTAGGGTTAGGGTTTTGGTAATGTATTGTAATGGATGAAGAGCCAAAAATGTATAAATATGGATACTTAGGTATAATAGGGGGCTCAGTTTTGATTGTTAGAGAGACTAGTCGTTGTTATAGAGGGAAGTGTTGTAGCGAGATGATATGTAATATCTTGTTGTGTGACCTATTTTGGTAAGTTGTTAATCTAGAGAGGACAGAGGATGGTATATCTTGAGGGTTAGATCGCAAGCTAAGGATCCTGGTGCGATCTAGTCCACCTCATATAGATCTTACCCAATTGGGAAGAGTTGTAAGTGCACAGAGCTGTAGTGACATAATGACTATAATAAAAGAGCTAAGAGACAAATCTTTGTGGATGTAGCCCAGGAGGGGGTGAACCACGGTAACATCTGTGTTATGAGATTTAAAGCATGTGTGTCTTTATTGATTTTAAGTAAATATTTCTATACTGAATGAATGAGTTGTTATATTTCCTCCATAATCGTGAATGACAGTTCATTGTGTTTACAAGTTATAATAGTGGTTCAATATACAATTCTCATATCTCGCACTCTATCCTAGGCTATAAACACATGAGCATTACAACCACCCATTAAATCTATCTCAGGTGAGAGTGCGTAGTGCACTCCGTGTGTTGTGTTTCCTTCTGGTTTACCAGGAGGGCCGATAGTTTTAGAGGCTTTGTTGGAAACCCAAACAGACATGAACCCTGGGTCACTCAATACAACCTCAGACAATATATAGAGGAAAATAACCAACAATACATAACGTGTCCTACATACAATATTTACAATATTCATAAGATGAGTATTTAAAAGAGGAATTCCATGGCTTCTACCTCCTCTCCTTCTATAAATTCATAAAGTTCGAAGGCCCCAACCAACAAAGTTGAAGATTCTTTCGAAGGCTCATCTACTTTCACGTTCAGTTCCTGAAGGAAAGCCATTCAAAAGATTGGAATGTTGGTTCAATATCCCTCATCAGAGGATAAAGTATGACATCCTGCGCAGAATATTTCTGGTGATCCCAAACAATGACCAGCTTCAAATCACCCATAACCTGTAGCTTTTTTACATCCTTCTTGATAGTGGTTTCCATCAAGGTCCACAATGCAATGAGCTTCGCTCTATTTTTGGTACTAATACTAGGAGCGTATCTAATATGAATATAATGCTTTTTTTTTAGAAATAATACCACTCCAACTCCAAATATGGGGGGGGGACAGTTCCCTTGGAAGGATCCATCAAAGAATCCCCATGGCACCTCAAAATCTAGTTGAACAATTATCGAGTTTCTGGGCATTTTTGTTTTCATCTTTGCTTTCAAAGCTTCTGTCATAATCAAGGAAATACCTGTTATTATTTTTGGGGGGATATACTTGTCCTTGAATAATCTTGAGTTTCGGGCCCACCACAATTTAGTAACCAACATGATCGATAGTCCTTTATATTGGCGAATTGATTTGTCGTACATCCAATCTTTGAAGCAGTCTTCAATGTTGGCTTTGTTCCATTTCATCTTCAACTTTACCTTGTT
>ML813680.1:191403-225395 GCA_009831015.1 Picea engelmannii
CTTGAGTTTCGGGCCCACCACAATTTAGTAACCAACATGATCGATAGTCCTTTATATTGGCGAATTGATTTGTCGTACATCCAATCTTTGAAGCAGTCTTCAATGTTGGCTTTGTTCCATTTCATCTTCAACTTTACCTTGTTCTCATGAGATTTACACAAAGAGCACCTACTAGGGCTGCAACATCCATGTTTCAAACCATTATCCCAAGTGAGCAATTTATTGTTTAATGCCAACCATAGAGTAATTTTACATTTCAATGGGGAACTTATTTTCCATATAAGGCTCCACCATATATATATATATATATATATATATATATATATATATATATATATATATATGTTTTCCCCTAAGGAAAAAGTGTAAATTTTATTTCAATAAGAAAGAAAATTTACATTTTGAATAATACACAACACCATGTATTTTGTTCCACAAAAGTCTAGACCATATATGATCAGAATCAAAATTCTATCATACCCTTTAGAGGATTTACAAATCATCAAAAATACATATAATAGATAAAAAAAATCTTGTAGCTTCATGCCCATATAATATCCTGCACTGTAGAAGAAAAAGAATCGTGTAAGTGCCAATTTAGTGGTGTGTTGTACATATATGTCTGCCACTATCTATCCATAAAATATAGCCAACCAATTTTGTTTTACAGGCTAAGAGTCCATAGACTAGAGTGAGATATATAGGAATCAACACCAGAAAAGAGAGCCTCAATCTCTGTTGCAGAAAAGGAGTAATTTGTCTTCAAAACTATCTCAGTGTTAACTAAGAGGAAGAATAACTCCTTCTACTGGGAAAGAATAACTCCTTCGTCTACAGGGCCGATTGGATCTATGAAGGGACAATGGGAAATTTCTGAGTGTATGTCATTTTCAACTTTTTCTATCTGTCACTGCCCAAAAGCCAACTGTACACATGCCTTAGAGAGTGTATCCTCCTCCATGTTTCACTCCCTGAAGACATGACAGATAGAAAAAGAGTCAAATGTGGCCATAATGGATAAAAATTCATTAACAATAGGAAGAAGTATGATATTATGGCATCTCTGAGTTTTTTTTATCCAATTTATAACAATCTTTGAGTCCCCAAAAATCTGTAGGTTGGAGACTCCTTTTTCTCCCGCAAAGGTCAAAAGAAGCTTTAGAGCCATCAATTTAATTTAGTTGTTTATTCCAGGTCCCAAGCCCATCTTAAGTTTTAATGAGTGAGTGTTTTAAATATGGATCACAAACCCCCTCCACTGTTCTGAGAGTCATTCTATGAGGCTCCATCAAAATAGTCTCAAGGTTTTGAGAAGTCCACTAATTATTATGTTACTGCCCGAGGAGTAGTGAGGCATTTTTCTTGAGGGAAATAGGATAAAATGCTTATGCATTGAGTTGCTGTGTGTTCTGGAATGGAGGGGTGATCCTTGAAAATCATGGAGTTTTTGGCTAGCCATACCCCCCAGATGATAAGGAGGGGGGTGGATTTTATGTTTCCATTTGTACTATTTCAAAGCCATATTCTCCAAGCTACCTCCATAGACTGTCTCTGCCACTCACAAACTTGAATAAGCTGATGAGAGACTTCCATCGAGACCTATTTGATGTAAGAACAATGAAGAAAAATGTGTCTAAAAGTTCCCTCATCATTCTTGCAAAGGGAACACCATCATGGGCCTTCCAAATTTCGAAATTTCATTTGGTCCCATGTGGGGAATTTGTTCTTTAGCACACACCACATGAAGATTCTGGGTTTTAAAGGACATTTTGATTTCCATATCCCTTTCCACCACTAGAAGGGCTCATGTTGCATCAAATCGATGGTGCGTTGTGTGTAGCCTGCTTTTGGAGTTGTAGATCCCTGGAGGGGATGGTTGCCATACTAATTAATGTCCACCATATATATATATATATATATATATATATATATATATATATATATAACTTCACTTCTATTCCACTATGAAATCTTTTGACTGACTTGATATTTCTTCGCATGCACACTCAAAATTTCCTTTTTAATTACCTTTTCTTACCATGTATATGCCAATTAACTTTATGCCAACGCTGAAATATTTGTTTGACTTAATACTTCTTCAAGTGTCCATTGAATGTAGCTTGGTTGGTTGGGAGGAATTATTGTTACCCTCCCCACCCAGGTTCAAATCCTTGGAGTGACATGGTGTGCCCTTTAATGGGTTTATAAGATGCTCTTGTTGTTGAGCCCCCAATTCTCCGAACGTTCTCGACCACCCCATGTTCTCTCACAGATTTCGGGAAGGTTTTTCGTGGACGTAGAAAGCACTGATATCCGATGTCGTGAACCAGATGTAAAAAAATACTTCTTCAAGTGCACTTTAAAAACACTTAGAAATTTTCCCTTTTAATTACATTTTCTTACCATGTATGTGGAAATTCACTTTACTTATGCCAAATATGGAATCTTTTGATTTTGGATCATTTATTATTATGGGAATAAAGAGTGGGCCACAAGCTGGTAAATTTTTATTACCATGAGAAAATTAAAAATTGACCACACATGAGAGGAACAACTAATTTGATACTAATTGAAGTGAATATGGTGGTTCACTTCATGAGAACATCATGAATTCATAAAGTAATATCATATATCCATATTAAATAATAATTATTTATTATATGAGTATATATGATATTGATTAATGATTGAGTATAGTGAAATTTATACAATGGAATAGAAGCAAAATATTTGTGCAATTGAAGCATAATGCAATCTACTTAGGATTATGGTGATAAAATTGGCTAAGGGAGATCAATATGAAGCATCTAATCAAATACTATTGGTTAGTTCGAACCGCGGTGAACCAAAGGAACATGAAACTGTAAACCAGTTCATTGATTATATGGTGTTGGGTCGTTTCACGCTTTCTCGCGTCCTTCCTAACGCTGGAGGGTTAATACCTAGGGTTCATCCAAAGGTGAGCAATAAAAACCCCAAAGCATCGACATATCAATCTTCAGCCAAGGTTGAAGAAGGTCTCACCCGAGACACTATGATAATCGTAGAGATCATTTGGTCTTGTGTCAGGATTGAAGGCTAAACACACAAGGATCCATCTGGGATAACATTCATTCATTCCATAGATTACAAATTGTTATTATCGATATTATAAAACAATACACACACATATGCAATTGATAAACAAGTGACACATGATATATCATAACTTTTGTAGCTTTATTAGCATCCTCATTCCATCAGGCACAAATGTACATTAAGCAAAACATACATCGACAACAATATGGTCTCATATTCCCTCAAATAAATCTCAAATTTAAAATACAATGTGCCATGCACATTCTTCTAGACCTTAAACATATGACAGACTTAGACACATGATTACAAACATTACAATGCTACTAAGATTCAAAGAAAGATATTTGAAAATAGACAACAACAGTGACTCAATGAATCAACCACAACCAACTTCAACCTTCTCTTTGTCATCCTTTATTCCTTTTATATCCATCTCTAATCTAGAGATATGTCCCGTTCAACTTCTCCACTTTCTCAACTGACTAAAAATCTCACACACTTCTCTCACCTGCCATCATTCCACGTAGACTTTCTGCATCAAGGAAATATTAATTTCATTGCCAATGCATACTCCATTTTCTCCACATTCCCTTTTGTTGTTGGTAGTAATCATTTAGGGATATTTCTCGATGATTCCTTTCTTGATTCTAGTGTGCATCTTCTTGATTTCCAGCGTGTGTTGGAAAAACTAGACATTAGCATGCGTTAAAAAAACTTGATTCAACACATGCTTCTTTTCAACCCTCGTGCATCTCCTTGGGTGTGCACAAAACTAGAATGAGCATGCACAACTTCGTTTGTGTGTGTGTGTGTGTGTGTGTGTGTGTGTGTGTGTGTGTGTACGTGAGATTAATGTTAGAAAAACAAGATCGCAGAGAAATAAAATAAAACAAATGCAGAAATAAAACACAAAAGATACACAATACAATAGAGACACAGATATACGTGGTTCACCCAGTGTGGGCTATGTCCACTAGAGAAATTGCCAGGTCCTTCCTTTATTATTGTCCAACAAATTAAGGGATACAACCTAGAACATAACCGATGTACCTTCCTCTTCTTTCTCTCACAGTATCCTCACTCGGAATACAATATTCACAATAATACATAGTTGCAATACATTTCCCTTGTAAAAGAGGGTTTCCTTCTAGGGAAAAAAACGCTAACATAACTTCTATTGTCATATCTGCGACCTTATAATGAATAGTCTAGATTTACTATGAAATTACAATATACATTTACAAGGCAATTTTTCCTTCGAGGGATTTGCCCTCGAACCCTCGTCGGGAGCATGTTTTCCCCTAGACCCTGTAGGGGGGTAACCCCCCCTTGCACTCCCCCGTGTGGAGGAGTGTACATTCTTCCAGGGTGTAAAGTATTCATGGGGTATAAACATGGCTGAGAAAAAATACCTCTGAATCAGGAAGATAATCAGGCTCCGCAACCAACAATATCACACTTGGAGACTGATCTCAACAACTCCACCGTTGTTGTATATGCTTGAATACCAACTGAAACTGAGCAGGAACTCAATTTCTCCTTGGTTACTCCCTTTGTTAACATGTCTACAAGATTCTGGCTAGTGTGTATCTTTTCCAACTTCAAATGTCCATCTTCCAAGATAGATCGTATGAAATGGTACATGAGCTATATATTCTTAGTATTCTAATGGAAGGCTGAGTTCTTTGCAATATGAATGACACTCTCACTGTCACAATACAATATGATATTCTCCTACTTCTTTCCCAATTCCTCCATAAACCTCTATAACCAAATCATCTCTTTACTAGCCTCTGTAGCAACAACATACTCTACCTCTTTTGTTGAAAGTGAAACAACCTGTTGCAGTTTAGAAATCCAACTTACTGTTGTTCCACCTACAGTAAAAACATACCCTGTGGTGCTCCTCCTGCTATCTTTATCACCTGCCATATTTGAATCAACATATCCCTATAGAACAATGTCTGAACCTTCAAAACATAATGCATGAGTAGCAGAAACTCTCAAATACCCGAGAATGCACTTTACTCCCTCCCAATGTTCTTTACTTGGATTGTTCATATACCTGCTCACAAATCCCACTGCATGTGCAATATCTGGTCTTGTGAAAATCATTGCATACATCAAACTATCAGTTGTTTATGAATAAAGGACCCTAGACATGTATTCTATCTCCTCACGTGTCTTGGGACAAATTTCCTTAGTTAATTTGAAATGGCTGGCCAAATGTGTACTAACTGGTTTTTCATTTTGCATTCTAAACCTCTCAAACACCTTCTCTATGTACTCACCCTAAGACAATGTCAATTTGTGATTTTTCTAGTATCTTGTTATTCTCATACCAAGGATTTTCTTTGCAGCACCCAAATCCTTCATCACAAATGAATTAGCTAATTTCTTCTTGAGCACATTTATATCCTGCATATTAGACCCTACAGAAAGCATGCCATCTACATACAATAGAAAGATAATAGAGCTTCCATTTTCTAGCCTTTTAAAATAAACACAGTGATCAGAATGACATCTACTATAACCTTGTTCTATCATAAACCTGTCAAACTTAAAATACCACTTCCTTCGAGCTTGCTTTAGGCCATACAAGCTCTTCTTCAACATGCATACCAAATTGTCCTTCGCTTTGACCTCATACCCCTTTGGCTGCTGCATATAAATATCTTCCTCCACATCCCCATGCAAATATCTTACATCTAACTGTTCAAGATGCAAATCTTCTACTACCATAAGACTTAAAATAGTCCTAATTGAATTAATTTTAACAACAGAAGAAAATGTTTCATCAAAATATATACCTTTCTTTTGTGCAAACCCCTTTACAACAAGTCTAGCCTTGTATCGTTTTTTTCCTCCATCTTCTTCCTTCAAATTGTAAACCCATTTATTCCGCAATGCTCTTTTTCCTACATGAAATTGAACCAAATCCAAAGTATGTTTATTTACCAGGGAATCCATTTCCTCTTTCATTCCTTGCTTACACTTCTTTTTTGTGTCTACCTACATTGCCTCTTCATAATATTCTGGTTCACCAGAATCAATCAACAATAAATAACACAATGAAGGAGAGTATCGTTCAGGAGGTCTACTTAACCTAGTAGATATTCTAACAACACTTGCAAGAGTTTGAGGTACCTGTTTCTCTTGTTGTTGTACATTTTGATTTTTTGGTCCCTTTGGAATTTCTTTTTCAGTGATCTCATCAAGAACTGTGTATTCTAGTTTTTCTTTTTCTTGTATCTTTCCCTATAATTGATTTTTGTACATGACCTTCTCATTGAATATGAAATATCTACTCCTAATGATTTTGTGATTTTCATAATCCCATAAGCGATAACCAAAATCATTAACACTGTATCCAATAAAGGTACACTTGGATTTTTCCTCAAGATTTGTTCTATTTTCTTTATCAATATGGACAAATCCTTCACAATCAAAAGTCTTCAAAAAAGAATAGTTTACCTTTTTACCCGTCCATGCCTCCTTTGGAATTCCACCATCCAAAGAGCTTGAAGGTCCTCTATTTATTAATTAAATAACAATATCTACAACATCTGCCCATAACGGTAAGGGAAAACCATCATGCAATCTCATACTCCTTGCACGCTCCATGATTTTCCTGTTCATCCTTTCTGACACACCATTTTCTTGTGGTGTTCCTGGAACTGTCTTCTCTCTATGAATCCCATGGTATACATAGTAATAATCAAACTAATTGCTGCAATATTCACCTCCATTGTATGATCTGAGACACTTCAACCCTTTTCCTGTCTCATTCTCAACCAAAGCTTTCCATTTATTAAAGTATAAAAAACATCAGATTTTTGTAGAATGCAATAAACCCAAGTTTTTCTAGTTGCATCATCGATAAAAATAACATAATAATGAGAGCCACCAAAAGATGATACCTGAGTTGGTCCCCATACATCTGTATACACAATCTCTAACCTTTCACACTTGTTTTCTTTTCTGACTCTGAGAAATCTGACTCTCTTCTATTTTCCATAAACACAATGCTCACAGAAATCCAAATCAATTTGTTTAAGATCTGGCAAAAATTTTATTTTGTGAATTATCTACATCCCCTTCTTAGTACTCATGTGTCCAAGCCTATGATGTCACAGTGTTGTATCCACTCCTGTATAAGCTAAAGAGATAAAAGAGTCAATATTACCATTACATAAATACAATGTACCTACCTTCTCTCCTTTTGTTATCACCAATGATCCTTTGGTGACCTTCCACACCTTATCTATAAATATGGATATACAAACTTCACTTGCCAACTGCCCCGTTGAAATTATATTTTTCCTTAGATCTGGAACATGTATTACCTCTTCAACAACCATTGGTTTATTTTTCTTTTCTTTATTTTTACCTTTCTCATTCCAAAAATTTTGCATGGTGCATCATCACCCAAATGAACATGTCCAAAATTACCTTGAACATAATCTAGAAAATGTTTCCTATGGGGTGTGGCATGAAATGAAGCCCCTGAATCTACTACCAAAGAATCATAAATATTATCTATAGAAATAATCAAAGCATCTTGTAACACATCACATGTTACATTTGCTTCCTGATTTTTCTCCTACTGTTCATCTCTTTGTTTCTTTGGAGCTCTTTCGTCTTTCTTCAAATGTCCTTTCTTCACACAATTCCAACACTCTATATTTCCAAGTCTGGATTTGGATCTTCCCTTCCTAGAATTCCCACAGTTCCCTGACCCCTTTCCTCTATCATTTTGTCTTCCCCTGTTCTCCATGTTTAACGCATTACCTGATGTCTCATTATGCTTTTCCATCACATTTCCTCGCTAAGGATAACACCAACAACATCATCAAATTTCAAAGTATTTGAACCATAGACATAGTTACTTACATCCATGACCAATCCTTTCCATCTTTTTGGAAATGAGCATAAGATTAGAATAGCCTTAACCTCATCATCAAAGTCCACTTTTACAGAACTTAGTTTATTAGTAAGCGTATTAAATTCATTTAAATGATCCGCAATAGACCCACCTTATGACATATTCATATTAAATAATCTCTTCATTAGAAATACCTTATTAGATGATGAGGGTTTTTCATACAGTTTAGCCAATGCGCCCATCAACTCCTTCATTGTATTTTATTTCGAAATATTGAAAGCCGCTGACGCTTCCAGGCTCATCCGTATCGTTCCTAGTGCATTTATGTCAAGAACCTCCCATTCTTCGTCCTTCATGGACATCAACATATTTGCTATTTCACCTAATGGTAGGAATAGATCCTTCTGATATAAATAATCTTCCATCTGCATCTTCCATAACTGGTAGTTTTGGTCGTTAAAATTCTCGACCCTAAACTTTCCATCTTCCGCCATTGCTCCAACTCGAACCAGGAACCCTCTTTTCCTGCGAGTTACCTTTCGCTCTGATACCAGTTGTTAGAAAAATAGGATCGCAGAGCAATAAAATAAAACAAATGCGGAAATAAAACACAAAAGATACACAATACAATAGAGACACATATATATGTGGTTCACCCAGTGTAGGCTACGTCCACTAGAGAAATTGTCAGGTCCTTCCTTTATTATTATCCATCAAATGAAGGGATACAACCTACAACACACCTGTTGTAAATTCCTCTTATTTTTCTCACAGTCTCCTCACTCAGAATACAATATTCACAATAGTACATAGCCTCAATACATTTCCCTCATAAAAGAGGATTTTCTTCTAGGGAAAAAAAACCCTAACATAACTTCTACTGTCAGATATGTGACCTTATAATGAATGGTCCATATTTACTATGAAATTACCATGGTAACCCCCCCTGCACTCCCTCGCATGGAGGAGTGTACATTGTTCCAGGGTGTAAGGTATTCATGGGGTATAAATATGATTGAAAACAAAGACCTCTAAATCAAGAAGATAATTAGGCTCCACAACCAACAATTAACCCAAAAACTTGGTTTCCAATAGCCCCCCGACACTATTACATGGCTTGTCCTCGAGCCAACTGCCTTATGGAATGACCACCTCAACATATGGAATGGTAGCCTTGAGTTCTTGCATGAACTCTTTGAACTAGAGCTCAATCTCATTGAGGTAAACTTGAATATCATGGGTAATTTGAATAGCTGCATCAACCTCGGATGTTGTGACCTGAGGAGATGATGGGTCCATTGTGTTTATGTTCTCAATGAGGGGGGTGACAACAACCTGTGCATCCAAGAGATGTGTAAACAAGTTCAAGGCCTTATTGGCCACAAAAGTGATGATCTATGATATATTCTACTTCTTAGCCTAGGTTGCAGTGATCTCTCTTTTTGTTTTGCTACAACATCTAACATTGTAGTGGCGTGCTCCCCGAGAGGCAAATAATCCAGGTATCTCTTATGTTGTGTGACCTCCCAGGGAATGGTGTGCAATGGGTCATTGAGAACTGTGAGTGTTGTATGGAAGTTTGAACATTTATTGTTGATTGTTTCCTTAGTAGCCTCTCCCTTAGGTACCATAGAACGAACACATCACTATCTTAATGTATGAGAAGAATGGGGTCGTAGAACTTTGATAGTGATAGTGACATCTCCATACATGTGCAAGTATGATTCAAAGAGGGCATTGCACATGTATAACACATCCCACAGGGGGCAATATTTGGTTAGTAGATCAGAGCGGGCCCAAGTTCATCCACTCACATCCTCTTACTTCTTTATTCTTGTGGGAGTCATCTATTTTCTTAGTGTGGTTAAGTGGATTTAACCAAGCAAACAATAATTCTTTAGCCACATGGGGTGTATCACAACCTATTATATTCACATGTGGTTCCTTCTTGCATCCTGTGGGGAATCGAGGGCCCTAGGGAGAATTTTTTTGTCTGGAAAGCCCGTGCATGACCTTTAGTTATCTATGGAACATCCCTTGTCACTGCTTGGCTATCCAACACCATTCACAAGAGCACATGTACCAATGAATATCGTCATTCAATTTGAATCCTTTACACATGGAAGCCTCTATGGATTCACACTCATAGAAAGGGCCTCTATGCACCGCCCACCATCGCGCAAGTATGCCTATGAGAAAAATATCAAGAGCACACATCTAGTGGTGTTCTAGAAAATATTTATATCTAGGCTATAAACACATCGATCAGACCTGACCCATCATACTTGCACGCCTCGGTGGAGATATGCCTGCATATCCTTATCCATACTTCATACAGTTTCTTTTGCCACATTTCCATGGCATGTTTAGAGTAAGTATCATAAGACTTAATGCTCTGCCAACTTAATTATCCATCAATGGTAGGATTGATGTAATCCTCCTTGCTCCCAGTGATCTTATAGATATTGTCAATAACAGAGCTCCACACATCATCATTCACTAGATCATTGTATGTATCCCCTTCATAAGGATTTAGAGGTGCGACCACACGTAAGGTATTAGTCTCAAATGACATTTGCCTCTTCTTCAAATTCAACACATCATTATTGTCAAAGGCCCAATCAATACCAAGAAATACAGGGTAGGGATGAGAGTAATCCATAATATCTACGACTTCAAAGTTTTCCTTTATCTTTACCCCTTCTATATTCACCTCAACTTGCTCCAGTCAACCTATATGGTAAATATTGTACTGATTTTCCAACCATAGTTGGATGGGAGACCAGACTAGATGTAGTTTCCCTATCAATTCCCATGATTTCTTTGGAAAAATGTTCACATCGAAACCCATATCCAAAACGACTCCATCCATATCATAGCCACTGATTTTAGCAACCATCTTGAACTCTCGGCCAGTGCGCTTTTGCTTACTGACTTGACACAGATCCCTTTCTTGTAGGGGGGATGATATTTTTTTCTCCACCCTTTGATCCCCCATGTAGGTTGCCAACATTTGTGTCAACTTTCTCGCAACATCCAAATCATTAAGCAATCACAAACAACTACACAAGAAAGTACTTACGTGGTCTTATGTTTCTGTCTTGCAACACAATTCGTGCAATGATTATATGTGTACTGTGCACTACAATTCCTCAAGGCATTGTTCCTCAAACGCTCCTTGATCAACGCATCACAACTCTTCTTGTCTATGTGCTTCTTCCAATGACCTATGTGTTGTGTGTTGTATCTCTTTAGGAGCTCGTGCCTCTTCCAACGACCTCTATGCCACCCATTGTACCTCTTCACGGATCTGTGCTTCCTTAAGTGACCTCTGTGTCACCCGTTGCACTTCTTCTTGGATCCAAGCCTCCTCAAGTGACCTTTGTGTCATTCTATACACTATTTTCTCGATCTTTCTTTTTCCATGGATTTTTGTGTGTCACGCATAAACTTCTTTTTCTGAGCAACATCAAACTTAGGGGGGGTTGTGTTTCCTTCCTTATCTTACCCTTCGGTATTTAACTTTAGCTCTCACCATGCTCAAAGTCCATTCATGTCTTCAATTCTCCTTGGGTTAATACCCAGACATCAACCTCCTCATCCTTCTTTTTGTTTCTATGTGGCTCCATATGCACCATGTTGCAATGTGTCTTCTTTTCTTCCCACTTCTACACTAAGTTAGGACAATCCTCTATGACATGCTTGGGATTGTAACAATATTAAAAAATCATGCGTGGTTTGGTGAAAAACCTTGATACATGATCAAGCTCTCCACAATTAAAACAAGTGGGGGGTATGTCTCCCCCTCCATTATATCTATGTTTGCAACTGTGCCCATATCCACCCCTGGGATCTCCTTGGTATTTTCCTTTCTCAACACTGCCATGATCACCTCCCTTCTATTCTTCTTGTACCTTGAATGCATTGCAGGTATTGTATTGAATCAACTCGTGTGATCGGTAGTTGTTTACATTATGCCCCATAGATTTATAGAACTCACAGAATGGGGCATTGTGCATATTTTGATACTTCTCCAAAGTTGGTAGTGAGTTGGTACATGACCCCACTATTTTCAAATATCACACCACTCCTCTTGAGACTTAGTTGGAAATGGACTCAATGCTCCCATCACAGCATAATTCAAAAGTACAGGGAACTCATCCCTGCGATTTCCCTCAGAGTGACATGTGGCACATGATACGTGCTCACGCACGGCGTTTTTCTTCACCATGTCCTGCAATTGCATTGTTAGATTGGCCAGTTGCGATTTCACCTGCGCCAATACTGCCAATGTCTTTTCCCCTCCTGGAGTAGCTTCTAAGTGCATCACAATCTCCACTGCCTCTTATTGAGTTGTCACCTTCTGCTAAGTGAGAAGGATTGGGATATGGGGGATTAACTTTGTAATAAACCATTCTCTATGTTGCACATCCTGGATTTGGAACGTTAGCCTATCCAATAAGATCTTGAACCATTGGTCATACTCCCACACAATTTCTCCTTCCTTTTACTTGATCTCCTTGATCTTCGTAATACACTGAGACTCTGACTTAGGATTTTTAAATTCCTTAAGTAGGTCTCTCTTAAACTCTATTAGGGGATTTTCCTATCCCACTGGTGCCATGTCCTTGTATTTCATATACCACGTTAAGGATTTATCCCTAAACGTGGTCTCTAGTTGCACAAACTTTACTGCTTTGTCTGTGATTCTCTTCACAAACCATATTGCTTCACAAATGAACCAAATTTGTTTTGAATCATCTCTACCCATTCCATTGAACACAGGTAACCTCAGGGTACTATACTAAGTCTCCATCCTCAATCCTAAACTAAATCCTTTGCTCTGACTACTGGTTGTCAGAATTCTCAACACTGATACCCGTCTTGGTGAAATAGCACTGACTTCGCCTTCTTCTTCACTCACTTCTTCTCTTCTTTCTTCTCCTACTCTTTCTCCTGCTCCAATAGCTTTGCTATATGTTTTTATCTCTTCTTGGTTACAAATTTGCAAGGGGCATGTTTAAAATAGGGGCTAAGTCCATATTCTTCTAACATTTATTTTGATGGGACACAAAGAATTTCCTATCTGTAGTCACACAATACCATCTACTATCTCCAACTCTTCTCCTCCACCACTAGGGAATACTCCATCTTCCTCTCTTTCTCCTACGCCTCTACTATGTGCCTCATCTTCCTCTAAGGTTGTTACACTCCACAATATCTAAGAGTCTCAAAATTCATCTCTTAGGCCCCTACTACTACTACTACTACTACTACTACTACTGACATCACCATTGGACACCCTACTCTCAATGCCACGCCTCTTCGCATGCCTATCCTCATCTGTGATCCTCTCCAGAACAACACACTCTTCCACACTATCTCATGGTGTGGTCACCTTTCTCTGAATCCTGGGCCTAACCCCTCATTGCATGCTTCTTGATAACCTCCTTCCACTTCTCTATTCCACTTTCCTTATTAACTCAACTCTTCTTGTGTATATCTCAGCTCTTTTTCTTCTATGCTCCTCTAGGTTCGTTCCATTACTCACCTCATCTCAAGAAATTCTGGATCCTCTATAATGGATCCAGGTCCTACCTCATTTCCCCCCATATTTTCACCCCCCCGACACCTGGTGATTCTACTCAGCCATCCTTTCGGGCTTCATGCACATCAACCATTTCTCCAGGAGCAACATATTTATCCAGAATATGATTTCTTCCAACATTCATTTTCTTGGACCTTCCACAAACTTTCTTTCAACCTCATTGAAATAATCAATGTACTCTACAACAAATTCAATAATATAACCCTCTTTGACCTAATAAAACCATAAATCAATGACTCGAGTCTACTTATTGTCCAATGCCTTTAGCCTATCAAGCGTGACTTAATCCTAAACCACTGGTTCTAAAGCCCACAAAGAAAAATTACTAGCGGTTTTCCTTTTCATCCATTCATACAACATACATGGAAATTCAACAAATAAAATCTCATGCATATATGCATATAGGTACTTATCTTTCTATCTCTTCACATTGACTCTCAAACCTTGAGTTTCTCACTGGGAAAAATCATGTTCCTTTGTATTTAACTAGTTTTGGATTTCCTCTCGAGATGGATACCACCTCATTTCTTGCCTTCATCACTCAATACAAGACATTTTGGTCTCAACAATAGAACCATTTTTTTGGTCATTTCACACTTGCGCACTCCCTTCCTAGCACTGGGGGGGTTAAGACCTAGGGTTCATCTAGAGGTGACCAACAAAAACCCCAAAGCATCGACATAACAATCTTCAACCAAGTTGAAGAAGGTCTCACCCAAGATACTATGAGGATCATAGAGACCATGTGGTCTTGTGTTGAGTTTGAATATTAAACACACAGGAATCCATCTAGGATGACATTCATAGATTCCATAGTTTACAAATTTCTATTATCGATATGCTAAAAAAATACACACACATATCCAATTGATACACAAGTGACACATGATATATCACAACTTCTGTAGATTTATTAGCATCCTCATTCCATCAGGCACATATATACATTAAGAAAAACATACATTGACAACAACAATGTCTCATATTCCCTCAAATAAATCCCATATTTACAATACAGTGTGTCATGCACATTCTTCCAAACCTTAAACATATGAAAGACTCAGACACATGATTACAGGAATTACAATGCTACTGAGACTCAGAGTGATATCTTCGACAATAGACAACAAAAATGACTCAATGAATAAACAACAACCAATGTCAACCTTCTCTTTGTCGTCATTGATTCATTTTATATCCATCTTTTCTCCAGATCTCTATCCCATTCAAATATGCTTCACTCGCTCAACTAACTAATAGTCTCGCATGCTTATGTCACCTTCCATCATTCCATGTAGCCTTTCTGCATCAAGGAAATCTTAACTACCTTGCCAATGCATCCTCTATCTGCTCCATGTTCCCTTGTGCTGCTGGAAGTAATTATTCGGGGATATTTCCTGATGATTCCTTTCTTGATTCCAACGTGCATCTTCTTGATTCTGATGTCCATCTTCTTGATTTCCAGCGTGCGTTGGCAGAAATGGACTTTAGCATGCATTAAAAAAACTTGTCAAAACTTGATTGAACGTGCGCTTCTTTTCAACCCTCGTGCATCTTCTTGGGTGTGCAAAAAATTGGAATGAGTGTGCACAACTTCATTTGTGTGCGCATCCTAGATTAACACAAATATTTGGGTGCCAACATATGGACATAGTAAATTAGGAAAGTAGGACTGTGCATCTCTGAACGTCGGCCAAGAAGAAGTTGTCGCTGCTAGTCACCATGCTTTATACTAATTACAATGTTTTTCAAGATTCTTAGAATATTAATCTTATATTATCGAATATGTAGCATCAAAAAATTCTTGGGAATTTTGTGTAAGGATATAGATAGCCTTTATTATGGGAATATAGTTTGTAAGTATCTTTGTTTTAAAAACTCAAACCATACCCTTGATGTAATATTGATGCATGATTTTTGTAAATTTATATTAATATAATTTTCCCAATTATGGTATATATATATAATTAATATTTAGCAGTGAGGACATCACCATAAGAGAAAGAAGATTTGGTAGTCCACAAGCCCTAGTTAGGGATTTATGAACCATAATGACTATAAGGAGTTGTGTTTCACATGGAATAATTTTTGCAAAGGCTATATAGAGCCATGCTTTTGAAGAAACCCTCCTCCAATTTTGACTCCTCTTGTGGAATGTTAGTGCATGTTGGTGGCACTACCAATATTTCTAAACCACCAACCTATTTGTTTTCTATATCTTGGGGAGATGAAAATGTTTATGCATATGATGTGTTTTATATTGAGTGTCTCACACTTGCCTGAACCTAGCTATATTGCATGCATCAAAACCATATGGAATTTGTTGCTTATGTCCCAAGGCACAAATGGGTGGATTGTTTAGTGGGAAGATGTTATATGAAGAACAATAACCTTCCTTTAGGTCTATGGTCATAAAATAGTTGTTGTTAGATGCAATAAAAATTAGGTCGTATTGAAAAAGTTTGAAACATGTATCAGTTCCTTTAGCTCGATGCTTTTGATGAAGAAAAGCAAATGAAGGCTACCAAGATCTGCTTCATGATTTGTTGCACTAGCTTAATATGGGGTAGAGGCATACTAATGAATTCTTTAAGGCCTTGGAAATCAAATACATGTATTCTCAATATTGAGAATGGAAGAGTAAGTGAACAAGAGTTGATTGAGTAAAAGTTTATTAATCATTACAAGTTGGTGTTTTAGTCTTAAGGGGTTACCATTGAGGTCGAGGTGGCCATGAATTGTTGCCTTAATGCAATCCCTATCAAGGTCCAAAATGAGAAAAATTGTGTGTGTGTGTGATCAACCTATATCCCTTGATGATTTCAATGTTGTTTTTCATGAGATCGGTAATGATAAGGCAAGGCCTCTGGGTTGGATTGTTTCCCGTGCGATTTTTATAAGGCCACATGAGATTTTGTCAAAATATAAATGTTGTAAGACTACAAAGAGGGAGTAAGAAAGTAATCACTTGGGGTTAGTATTTATTATTATATCATCAAGTTTATCCTCAAGACAAGGGACCCTGACAACCACTTTTCTTAGTACTTGATATAAATTCTAGTTGAATCCCCATCTTTATGTATAAAGTATATATTTCCAAAAATTATTAGGTCAAAGAAAACTAAATTTGTTTGAGACATGTATATCCTTGAAATTTTCATTTCTCTGTGGGAAGGCATGCAATTGGATTTGATACTCTTTTCTTTAAGATAAATTTTGAGAAGTCCTATGATCGATTTTAGTGGCCATTTGTCATTGCAATAATAAAGGCCTGAGGATTTTTTTTAATGATCCTTAGCACATATAATGTTCACAAACCATATATTCAAGAAAACACTTATAATTTATTAATTAAAAACCCTTAAGGTAGGGAAACACCATACAATGATCCTTTTAGGGGAGGTTAAATCTTAGTTACTTGCTTCTTCAAAGGGGGAACTTCCCAAATAGCTAAGCTCCAATACAAGATATTCTAATAAAATATTTGTAAGGAGGGTTGTATCCATATTTATAGCTAGCTAGAAAACCATAAACTTAACCAAATGCTAACTATATAGTGGGTGTTCTTTAATGAGGGTGTTGACGGGCCAAAAATGACCTGTTCAATCAAATGAGGGAAAATGCCCGATGGAAGTTCCCAATCAGACCTACTCTCATTTGGGGTAGCATTTCCCACGATTTTATGGGCCTCGTTGCCACTCAAAATTAAAAGAAATAAAAGGGGGAAAGATAGCAGACTTCCCCCCAAAGAGTTGTAACTAATTCTAAGACTAGTCTAACTAAAAGAAACTAATCTAATCTAACTAATTCTAACTATCCCAGGAGAAAAACTAGTAGAATGAGTATAGAGAAAGATAACCATCAGAATCATAAATAATTCATGTATTTTAATGGTAAATGAAAGCAATAATGCTACAAATGCATAAAAAAATAGTTTCACAATACACCTATAATTCCATTTTTGTACCCATGAAGAAATATGTGACAACATGATTAAACAAAATAGAGTGCATAAAAAATTCATACAAAAAAATCCTATCTACTCAAGAAAAAGATAAATGCATCAAGATTAGTCTCTACTACATCCATCAAATCTACAAATTTCTGAAATGCCTCCTGCTCTTTATTCCTCAGAAGTAGTAGTACCATCCTTTGTTACAAAGGGAAAAAGTCCACTTTCTCTGCTATCAGTCTTCTTTTATAAGACTAGAGAAAGACTCTTGAGTTCTCTTCACTATTCGTTTCATTTTCCCCCAATTTATTTTTTACAATTTGAAAATATGGATGTGGGAGTTACAAATGGAATCTGAAGAGACTCCTGGGTGGTTACATTCTCCCTATGGCAATTTAAAAATGATATTCGTTAAAAAACAATCATTGACTCTACTCATTGGCGTTATCTTCAGTTCCTCAAAATTTTCTGGGCATTTCTAGCTTTTCCCGTTGAATGAAATCATTCTAGATTATTCTCCTTTGTCTCATATTTCTATTGGGCCCTTGCCGGTATGATTTCATTGCCCGTAACTCAAGATATGATTGTTTGAAGTTTGCATATCTAATTCTTCATCTGAATTTAGGTTCCACCCGTGTTTTGCATTTTTGGGCCCTTTTTGCTCTCAATATTCCAGTACTATCCATCCTCGCCTATTCTCTTCTCCTCTAGATTTACATCGATCTATTGCTAGCTTTATTTTGTTACTCGTAGCTCCAAATATGATTTTTTGAAGTCTGCACAATCCATTCCCCCCCCAAATTCATGGCCTGATATTCTCTATAATTTATGAGATTTTGTCACTTCTTTGACCATAAGACCTCTTCCATTGCATTCCTCTATTCAATATATTTCCAACAAGGTATCATGGGTGTTGAGGAAAAGGTATGAATTACCTTACTCAATCATTTTCAGATCTTGCCTGGCTAGGACAATATAGTTGTGAATGTCACCCTGGGGTTTATAGCCTCAAAATATTCTCTCAATCTGAAAGTATTAATTACAAGGACTGAGATTGATTTATAGTTTTAATTATGTTGCAAAAATAAAATAAAACAACTTCTGGAATATACACAGAGTTGAGATTAAGTAAACATGGAGATCAAAAGAGAAATGTAACCAAGTCATAAATACACATATATGAGACATAATAACAATATGATTTTATTTCACTCTGAGATATCAAAGATCTCTTCTCTTTACAAAACCCCTGCGAGGGCATGGACCAAAGTCTTATTTAGAGATATTCGATGAACACCATACAAAAAGACTCTGACAGTAAAGTAAAACATAAATTAATAATCTAGATCACCTTGCCACAACCTAATGCCAATTTGACTCTGCAAGATATCATTTATTAGCCATGAAACTTAATTCAAAAACATACAAGAACACACAAACTATCAAAGATGGATCAACACCTCTAAAACAAACGTCTGAAAAATGTGGTTCAATATTGAACCTTGCTATCTACAGTAAGACCCTGATGTCAAAAAAGAATTAGGCTTTGAATAAACTCATAAATGAATGAAAACTAAAACTATCTCATGTAACTAAAGATCAAACCTTATTCTTGCTTTTCTCCTTTTATTCTCCCCTTTGTCTCTTCTTTTCATTAACCTTTTATTCTTTCCAAATAAGTTGAAGTAGTTCAACTACTTTCTTTAGTTCAGTTGATTTAACTTAACTAATTATTTTAGGATAAATAAATAATAATAATATAGTTAAGGGTCTTAATTAATAATAACTAGGTAGGTGGGACACCTTGTGACTCCCATCATTTCTTCCTTTTAAATCACGAAATACAATACTAAAAAAAAAAATCATTTAAACCATATGCCACCCTTGTAACTCCCTTGCATATCTTTCAAACTGGATATTTAAATATTAGAAATAATTTATATCATATCCATAAAAGAGTATATATATACACATTATCCACATTATCCACAAAATATCAAAACACGGCTTGCTTTCCAAAAATGTTGACAACCATTTAAGCACTCTCCTCATCAACCGAAATCATAAAAAACATAATTTAAAAACCACATTTTCCACTTTGCGAGGCAATTTTACTTTTTTCATTGTTGTTTCCCTTATAATTCTCGGAAGTAGCCCGTGGTTGATTGGACCCTTGGGGATGTATCTCATTGATCACATGGGAGAAGTCATCTTTCAAATGCTTGCAAGAAGACACAGATTTTGAGGAATCATTGGAGGGGGAAGAAGGAGAGGAAGTTGCTTTTCCCTTGTCTTGCACAGGTTGGGGAATATCAGTTTTTAGTCTCTTATTGGTGTGTGAGGACTGAAATGGTAAAACAACACCGGCGATCTGGACATTGGGATTGACAGGTGCTGGAAAAGGCAATGGCATAGTGGGCCAACCACACTGGTGAGAGACAAGCGGGTTGATGATCTCTTGCCAAACATCATTTGTGGGGACTTCAAGCTGCAAATACACATGTAGAGGAATGTAAATTCCATGGATATTCTGAGGAGGCTGGAAAGGGGGTGTTTCTGGTCGAGGGTGCATTATTCCATGGCCAACCCAATTAAAGAAACCAGGTTGGAACAACTAGTTCAATTCTTGAGGATCGACGTCAAAATGGATGGAAAATCTAGGCCTCCTATGGCATCGGTTCCAATTTCCCCTGGCTCTGTTATTTCGGCCATTGCTACCTCTACTGAAAAAGCTCATCCAGTGGCAACAATTCGTTAGTAATAAATCTCTTAATAAACCATACATGACACTCTGCTTACATGAATAAAAAATTGGCTCAAAATTGACACGAGATACATGCAAATCCATCCATAACAAACCATTCGTTAATTGCCAAGTGAATAGGGAGTGATAGGGTTCATGGGAAATATGGAGGGAGTGTAATTAGCGAAAATTGGTATAATGATAGGGGATCAGTTTATGAATACTATTCAAGCAATTAACCAACAATTTAACTGTGTATAAACATATCAAAATATCAGTCACCATCCCTTTCTATGTTATCCCTTTGTCGCTTCTACACAAACTTTTCCTTTTTAAATTTATGTCACAGAACAGGGATGCGATAAGTGAAATCGAGATTGTGAGGGGGATGTAATTAGAAAAAATGGTAGAATGATAGGGAATCAATATGGATATTTTTTAGGTGAAACAAACTAAAACATGTTATCTCAAACACAATCAAAACATATCTCTATCCACACATTCAAAGTTCAACAAGTGTTCCTTTTCCAAAACAATAATTTACACTGGTACTTTCTTTGACAAATTTTCTTGCTCACTTCCAATTATTTACACAATAATCTGTATGCCCGGAAATATTTAATTATAGTAACTATTGCATCTATATTATCATAACACGACAATAATAATGAACAAAATTGTAATCGCTGTAGAAAAAAACAATAGCCCTTGAGCCACGACCATAATATCAACTCGAGTAATAATCCTTTAAAACCAACAGGGACACGTACAATGTTTACAAACAACTCATATCTATTATTATTTAACCACTGTTAAATGCCATTTATTCTGGACATCATCAGTCTATTTGGGCCTCAAACCTTTCGAACACAGGTGCCCCTTTATTTAACAATCAACATAATGATTGAACCAAAAATAACATTCATTATTTGGAACACAAGCTTCAAATGAATAGGTGGGTACAAATTTATTTCCAGAAATGCCAAGCAAGGGACCAAACAAAATCCCAACCAAGTAATCAAGCAAACACAATGTTCCCATCAACTGTAAGTTGGAGTAAATACACTTTCAATGTAATGTTTAGGACTCAATATAGTAAGTGGTAGAGACAACGGGGCAACTCAACCACAGAGTTGTCAGTTGAATGGAATAGACAACTCATTCCATAGGTGTCCTATCCAAAATTGATCATAGAAACATTAATATGCAACAGGCTCTCGACTGCATAGGCTTCAAACAATAGAATGCAACTTCCAAAAAAAACAAGTGAAGACAACCCCTTTTTCAACACTGTATAATGAACGATTAGATTAAAACCCATGCCCAACCGAAAAGCATGAATAATTCTCTCATCAAGATCTAGGTAGCAATGTTCTCATACTGTATAACGTTTACCAAGCAACAATGACGGTGAGGTTATAGAAAGAAATCCAACAACTAAGGGGTTTTTCCAAGAAAAGGCACAAAATGTTCTAATCATGGTTCACATAAAAACCCACAGGGTAGAAACATGGTGTGGGTACACTAGCCATAGAGACCAGTAATGAAAATCCATAGGTGGGGTATTCACAAAGCCCAGATTTTAGGCGGACTGCAATAACCAATTTCAACAAAGATACCAAACCTGAATATAGAGCCATAACAATGTAGGCTAAACCCCAACTGTTACTCAACATTTCCCTGTGAATAATTACACACAACAAGGACCCGTGAACAACCTTTGATTCCAATAGTCTCAGAACAATAACCACACGAAACCAAGGATGCAACCATAACACACAGTTCCAAAAATTTCATAACAACTTGAGAAATACACAAACCATGAGAAACTAGAGCCAAAATTTGATTTAAGGGAATAGAAATCCTCATGGATGGAGAAGTAAGAAAATATCATACCTGTAAAATATTACGCGAGGAGGAAAACCCAAGGATGTATACTTCTTCCATGACCGGGCAAGGTGAAGCAGCAACAACTACCAGAGCCAAAACTTGCAAGAATGACTAGGGTGATGGGCTCGAGGGGAGTTTGAGTGACGTGCATTTACTGCACATCGCTTCTCCACTCATATCTTCATTCAATTTTTAGTACGAGCCAAGCCAACTCACCATAGCACTATGTTCAAACCATTAATCAACCAAAAATCAAACTTTCCATATTAGTTTTACAAGGGGCATGATAGTCCAAAGTGCACCACCCCCTTGCCAATATCAAATTTCTACAAATGAAAATTATGCTAGGAACACAACCCACTATGCAACTCAAACAATGTGCATAGCCATAGTATCAAGGGTCGAGATCACCCAAAACTTTGCAATGAATAATACATAATATCAACATCAAAATTGTAGTATAATTCTTTCATCCAAAAAGGTAGCATAATCATATTTTGTGAGAGATCATCAAAACCATTTAGCTCCATGTTTTAATCACCCAACTACCACATATCACCATAAATATTTTAACCATGATTTGAAACAAATGAGTTGTAGAAACTGTGTTGCTATCATCTTATAGGAAACCAAAATATAAACGTTTCTTATCCACCATAGTGTCATAAGTTAGACAAGGGGGTCCCACCTACTAGTATATTATTAATATAGATAAATAATAAAGCTTGGAAATCATTTGCGAGCATAGTATTCATCATTGCCCCTTCAACGTCAACAAACTGGAGACTCCACATGGAAATTTGTTTCCAACAGATTAAGAACTCAGAATGTCTGTTTTTGCAGACCAGGTGAATTGTAGATCAAAAAGTTACTTACCAAAATGATTATGCAACAGGGGAAGTGAGGCGGTTTAAGGGAAAAAATGATCCGAGATTTTGGGAATAGCTCATGAAAAGTGTTGCGTATGAGGGGTTTATTCCTGTATGCATAACATTTGATTGGTCACAATGAAAGTGTTTATTTCTTTAGGGAGAAAAAAATTATGGTATGCTCTCTTGAATCTCAGGGTGGAGGGAAGAAAGGGAAAGCAAGAAGTAGGGATGAAAAACCAATCATCTATCTAACAAAAGTACTGGAAGCAAAGAGAAATTTTAGTGATGTCTACAAGGGGGACATCATGACAGCTGTGTAACTTGATTGTTATTGACCAACAATACTTACAAAATAACATTGTTGTGGCGAAATTGATCCAAATTTTATTTCTGATAAACAAAAAGGAAAACAATAAAAGAAAAACAGTGGAAACGAAACATCAAAAGAAGAAAAACAACAAGGAAAAATCAAAGTAGTGAAACATAAAACTGTAATACAACAATGACTTTCATGCAGCGTTCAACCTTCAAACTGGTTCCACATAGTGTTTCAAGTGGGAATCGTTGGTACTATAGGAAAATAATCGCTCTTCCAAGTCCTTTAGAAGATAAGAATTTGTGCCCAGGACAAAAACAATTTTAAAAGGACCCAACCATAATTTTTTAAACTTCGAATGTCTTCCTCTATCAGCGTGGTCTGAATCCCATAGCAATACTTTCTCATTTACTTTAAACCTGATAGCTTTTGCGCTTTTGTTGAAATATTTCGTCATGGTTTGTTGTTGTCTCTTTATGTTGTCGAAGACAAACATTCTTTGTTCCTCTAAAGATAACAATGCATTTATCCTTTGAGGGACATTAGAAGAATTTAATTATTCGATCTATAACATCAACTGTAGAGACGAAAGTTCTAGTTCAATAGGAAAAATAACTTCTTGACCATAAACAAGTTGAAAGGGAGTGCAACCTATGCTTACCTTGGTAGTAGTGTGATCTTCCCAAAGGGCGTAAGTGAGGAGGGTGTGCCATTGAAGAGGCTTATATTCAATGAGCCTCTTGATGATCCTAACCAGATTTTTATTAGTAGACGCGAGGTAAAATGTTTGACTCCCAGTTTGCTTAGAAATTGAGTCAGCTTAGCGGAAATGAAAGAGGGAATGTTGTGTGTAATAATTTCTAAAGGAATTCCAAATCGGGAGAAAACATTAGTTTCAGGGAAAGAAATAACATGTTCATCCTGTGAGTGTTTCAACAGGACAAGTTCAGTCCATTTAGTGAAATAATCTGTGGTTGTCAAGATAAAAAATTGCCCTACTGAAGATGGAGGGTTAATAGGATTGATAAAGTCCAGACCCCATTTTGAAAAAGAAAAATTAGGGAGGATAGGTTGCAAAGGCATGGTAGGAAGACATTCTTTCCCAACGAATTTTTGGCACTTGTCAAAAGATCTTGAAAAGTTATAAGAATCTCAAAAAATTGAGGGCCAATAATAGCCTTTTCTGATGATTTTAAAAGCAATTGTTTTCGCATAAAAGTGACCACCCACATGAATAATAGAATCTGAAGATCCATGAGTTTCCTGTAACAATTTTTGTGCTTCCTCATTATCTACACATCGAAGTAATATGCCATCAAAAGATATTCTAAACAAAAAGTCTCCTAAAATAATGTATGTGGAAGATTCAAGACAGAGCCTTCTCTTTTGATGAGTATCTAAATCATATGGGAATTTATGATATAACAAGTAATACAACAAATTTTTATACCAAGGATTTTCCACTATGGGAAGGTTTTGACTCTCAATGTAAAATAGTGCTAAAAGAGGATTATCTTGTTCGTCAATTTCTTCACTTGCTTCAGCATGTTGAGCCAAGTGAAGGGCTAAGTCTCGTCCCTTAATTGTTTTCGAAGTCGTGATGGTTAAATCATGCTCCTGAATCTTGTCAAGCCAATGTGCAATATTTCCTGAAAGATAAGTCTGTGAAAGAAAAAACTTGATAGTAGGCAAAGGGACTTTTACCTGTGTGTGCTTGCCTAGAATAAAATGGCGAAATTTCTCCATGGATTTAACCAGAGAAAAAGCATGTTTTTCGATATAAGAATATTTAAATTCATCATCTGATAAGATTTGACTCATGTAAGCTAATGGTTTTTCGTTATTCTGGTCATCACACTGTAGTATAATATCAGAATCTACTTCCTCGACGGCATTAGTGTATACGATAAAATCTTTCTCGAAATCTGGTTTTGCCAAAACCAATGCGAAACTGATTGCTTTCTTAATCCTTACGAAATCATTTTCGACGTCTTTAGTCCAAGAAAAGGATCGATCTTGCCTTAGAAGGTTATGAATTGGTTTGACCATTAAAGAAAAATCAAGAACAAATCTACAGACAAAGTTGATAATGCCCATAAAGGATTGAACCTCCTTTTTGGAAGCGGGGGTAGGAAGGTTAAGAATAGTAGCAATCCTTTTGGGATCTATGCTTATTCCCGAATCAGAAATGATATACCTAAGAAGTTTTCCCTTGGTAACTCCAAAAATAGATTTATAAGGATTTAAAGAAATACCTAACTTTCTGCATCGCATGAGAACTTTTCTAAGATGACCAAAATGATCCAACTGGTTTTTTGAATAAATAGTCAAGTCATCAAGATAAACCTAGATAATCTTACCGATCAAATCATCAAAATATGTCTCCATATATCTTTGGAAAGTGGCACCTTCATTAGATAATCCAAAAGGCATGCGTTCATAAGAAAATGTGCCCCAACGTGTAGTGAAAGTGGTTTTGTACCTATCGATCCTTTTTACCTTGATCTGATTATAACTAGAGAAACCATCAAGTAAGGACATCATTTGTGACCCTGCAACTTGCTGAAAATTAATTTCCATGTTAGGGAGAGGAAAATGGTATTTTATGCTAGCTTTATTCAATGCACAAAAATCAACGCATAATTGGATCTAACCAGTTGTTTTTCGAACGGGGACCAAATTTGAGACCTACTTCAAATACTTAACCGAGAAAATTATACCACCTTTCAAAAATTTTTCCAAATCCTTCCTAATAGTAGCTTCAAGTGCAGGGTTAATGGGTATTTGTTTTTTCGTAACTGGTTTTATCCCTTCATTGATAAGAATTGTAAGTTGTATGAGAGTAGGATCAAAACCACGAAGATCCTCATATGAACAAGCAAAAACATCTTGAATTTCACGAAGTAAATTAGTGAATCTCAACTTTTCTTCATTAGTACATTAGACACCTATCTTAACATTCTTGGGGGAATCAGGTGTTCCAATGTTTAAGGAAATGGTTTCACCCAATTTCCTTTTTTACTCCTCTTCTTTATGTGTTTCTTTCTTGCCTACGTCACTCGATGAAAATGAAATTTCTAGAGGAGTCAAGCCTTTCAGAATTTTGTCATTTTCCATGGATATAATATCCTTGGGCTTAAATCGTTCATTTTGTATGAAAGCACAGTTTCCTTCATCACTAGGGAAGACATTCCATGACTCTACATTGTCAGGAATATGAGGACAATATAAATATTGAAAAGTACAATCGGGTCTTTGAGGAAGAAGTTGTCGAGTAGGAGATGCTGCAAACACAACTAACTTGTCAGCCATTGAATTGAGTTCCTTTTTAACATGAGTGATGTTAAATGATAATAAGTTCAAGATAAGCATCCAAACAGCTTGGGTGTAGCGTTTCATCAACTTATTGTTAGGAGAGTAGATTTTACGTACAAGGTTCACAAAAAGTTCAGAGACCCCAAAAACTGTAAGGTGTTCACAACCCAAATTATAATCATTTTCAATGCCTAGCAATAATGCTTCAAACTTGGCAACATTATTCGTGCAAGCAAATTCGAGTCTATAAGAAAAGTTGTGAATTTTACCTACAGGTGAGTATAAGATAATGCCAACTACATTACCTTTGTTGGAGCATGAACCATCGAAGTGCATATGCCACATACCATCCTCCAGGTCAATTTGTTCTGGGACAATGTCACCCTCATCCACAAAGATGGAGTACACTCCTAAGTCTTCCTTGACATAGTTTACATTAGGTTGCAAAATACTCTCTATGTATGGTGAAATTCTTCCTTCCCTCAGGACTATGATATTATTTCCATTCTGAGGAATGGATAAGTGTGTTCCGTCAAGAGAAAGATAACCACATGTCAAGGCTTGCCAATATCTTACTAAGATGATATAATAGTTACTTACCAGCATGTCAATAACCTGGATGTTGAGGGTTGTCCTTATTTCAGGATGCACACACATAACCAAAGTCACGTATTTGATTTCACCTATAGTCGAATGCTATATACTATTATAGGAGAGCATGCTTCTAGAATTTTCATTAGTACATGATAAGCCTAGATCCTCCATAATAATTTTCGACATTACGCTTGGGCCCGAACTGCCGTCAATTAGGAAACAATGGGCTATTTTATCCATAGTTTTTACAGAAATGAAAAATGAAGGGTTTTTTACAGGGTGTCTAAAGTTATTTACACCTACTTTATTTACAATAGAATCCTCTTCTTTAGCCTCTTTAGAAATATTGGCTATGGTGGAAGCTTTTCCTTCCACAAAGTTTTTGAGATGCTTTTGTTCTTCATGGATGACAACCATGTCCAGAAGAGCAACATCGGCCTTGATATTAGCCATTTGGTTGAGAATGTTATATTTGGAAGAGGGAAGAGGGGAGGAAACTCCTTGACTATCAGGAGTCTTGGTAGCCTGTACAATGGAAGCTTGTGAATATGATCTTGGACTAGAAGAAGTACGAGGGGGGTCATATTTTCCTTTTGAAGCATAGGATTTATTCCTAGTGTTTATGATCATGACATCTTCTAGTTCTGCCCAATATAGAACGACAATGGTGGTTTCAGGGTTTTTTCCAAAGATTTTAGCTCTGGCACTCTTCTTTACCTAACAAGTACTTTCCTCACAAAAGTTACACCAACTGCAAGACATGATGGATTTGGGCTGAATTTTTTTTTCATTAGTATTCCTAAGAGGTGGTGAAGAAGAATATGATGCCCCAGGAGTAAGCGAAGGTACATTTCCCTTTCAATCGTATGCTATCATCTGATTGTTCGTATCCTTTACAAGTTGTAGGAGGGAAGACATGATTGTTTGTTTAACTGAGTCCCCCTTGGGGAAACCTGTTATTTCTAGTTGTTCTTCATATTATAGACAAGTATGTAAGGAGGAACCAAGGTTATCAATAGCCTTCTCTTCAAGCCTATGCCGATAAGGGGAAGGTAGAGCATTATAGTAATGCATAAAAGAAGCTTGGTTCTGGGGGCAAATAAGTTCGAGAATTTGATTATACAACTTGGTGAAACAAAGGTTGAAAGACGTAATAGTCTCACCGTATTTGTACGCAATGTTATTATATTCACACAATTGTTTGGTTGGTCTCTTAGACTTCCCATAAGTGGACTTAAACCAGTAAACTAACTCTTCCCAAGTGGAAAGGATTTTGGGAGGGAGATAAAAAAAATATGCCATTGCTTTCCCTTTGAGAAAGTAGACAAATAGGCGCATGCAAGTATCATTATCATTAGCTCCTATATTGTGACAGGAATTAGAGAATTCTACCAAGTGTTTGTTTTTAGTGACGATATTATTTCTGAAAAACCTAGGTAGATGCTCTTTAAATTTTGGTAAAGGACGAGTAGTAGGCACTAGGTTCAAGGGAGAGGATATCTACCACAGGGTGGTAGTAGCGTCTTCCTCGAATTGGAAAATCCCATACTTCTTGATGATATTGGAAGGGTTGGTAGTAGATTGGACAGGAACCCGATGGCTATACAAACTACCAATTACTGACGAGGCTGAATGTTCAGATGATGAGGCACCTCCAGTACCACCAGAGCCACTTGCAGATGCCATGTTATAGATGATGGGTATGGGTGAGAAAGGTGAACTATCCAAATAAGATAAATTTATCCTTAGTACCTTGTTGAGTTGACAAAATAGCTTTCCTTCTTCCTATTTCAACGATAGGAGTGGTTTTAGGAGACAAACCTCTTCTTCTCCTATAGATGCGAGGATTTGAGGGCATGAAAAACAAAACCAAAATTTATGAAAAAGACATCTACAACTGATTCCTAGGTTGCCTTTGTCTGGCCTCCCAGTGTTCACAAATAATTATGTCTTGTTTAATTAACTCCCACGAGCATTCAAGATCAGCCCATGTATTAGCGGTTTCTAAGATGGTATTGAATAAAGTTAAGGCAATGCCGGTTTGGTCTTTAAGATAGTGCTCTATATTGGGTTGCCTTGTATCACGTACTATCATGAGGAAAAGAAAACAATCAAATGATCAAAACAAAGAATATATATTCAATGATAATTATGAATACAATCAACCAGAGAGATATGAAAGATCCCCCAGTATGGTCTCCAAATAAATATTGAGGAAAATGTATGAATTACCTTACTCAATCATTTCCATATCTTGCTTGGCTAGGACAAGATAGTTGGGAATGTCACCCTGGGGTTTATAGCCTCAAAATATTCTCTCAATCCACAAGTATTAATTACAAGGATTGAGGTTGATTTATAGTTTTAATTATGTTGCAAAAATAAAATAAAACAACTTATGGAATATACACAGAGTTATGATTAAGTAAACACGGAGATCAAAAGCAAAATGTAACCAAGTCATAAATACACATATATGAGACAAAATAACAATCTGATTTTATTTCAATCTGAGATATCAAAGATGTCTTGTCTTTGCAAAACCCCTTTGAGGGCATGGACCAAAGTCTGATTTAGATATTTTCTATGAACACCATACAAAAAGACTCCGACAGTAAGGTAAAAATGAAATTAATAATATGGATCACCTTGCCACAACCTGCTGCCAATTTGACTATGCAATATATCATTTATCAGCCATGAAACTTAATTCACAAACATACAAGAATACACAAACTATCAAGGATGGATCAACACTTCTGAAACAAGCATCTGAAAAATGTGGTTTAGTCTTGAACCTTGTTGTCTACAATAAGACGTTGTTGTCAAAAAAGAATTAGGCTTTGAATAAACTAAAAAATGAATGAAAACTGAAACTATCTCATGTAACTAAAGAGAAAACCTTAGTATTTATTTTCTCCTTCTTTTCTCCCCTTTGTCTCTTCTTCTCATTCAACTTTTATTCTTTCCAAATAAGTTGAAGTAGTTCAACTACTTTCTTTAGTTAAGTTGATTTAACTTAACTAATTAGTTTAGGAGAAATAAATAATAATAATATAGTTAAGGGTCTTAATTAATAATAACTAGGTAGGTGGGAACCCTTGTGACTCCCGTCATTTATTCCTTTTAAATCACTAAATACAATACTAAAAAAAAAATCATTTAAACCATATGACACCCTTGTAACTCCCTTGAATATATTTCAAACTGGATATTTAAATATCAGAAATAATTTATATCATATCCAAAAAAGAATACACACACACACACACACACACACACACACACACACACACACACACACATTATCCACAAAAGATCAAAATAGAGCATGCTATCCAAAAATGTTGACAACCATTTAAGCACTGTCCTCATCAACTTAAATCATAAAAAACATAATTTAAAAACCATATTTGCCACTTTGCGATGCAATTTTCTTTTTTTCACTATTGTTTCCCTTAGACTTCTCGAAAGTAGCCCGTGGTTGATTGGACCCTTGGGGCTATATCTTGCTGACCACATGGGAGAAGTCATCCTTCAGATGCATGCAAGAAGACACAAATTTCAAGAAATCATTGGAGGGGGAAGAAGGAGAGACAACTTCTTTTCCCTTGTCTTGCACAGGTTGGGGAATATCAATTTTTAGTCCCTTACTGGTGTGTGAGGACTGAACTGGCGAAAAAACACAGGTGATTTGGAAATTGGGATTGGAAGGTGGTGGAAAAGGAAATGACATAGTGGGCCAACCATGATGGTGAGAGACGGGTGGGTTGAATATCTCTTTCCAACTATCATTTGTGGGGACTTCAGGCTAAAAATACACATGTGGAGGAATGGCAATGCCATAGATATTCTGAGGAGGCTGAAAAGGGGGTCTTTATGGTCGAGGGTGAATTATTCCATGGACAACCCAATTAAATAAATCATCTTGGAAAAACTAGTTCAATTCTTGAGGATCAACATCAATATGGATGGAAAATCTAGGCCTCATATGGCCTCGGTTCCAATTTCCCCTGCCTCTGTTATTTCGGCCATTGCTGCCTCTAATGAAAAAACTCATCCTGTGGCAGAAATTCATCTATAATGAAGCTCTTAATAAACCATACATAACACTCTTCTTACATGAATCAAAAATTGGCTCAAAATTGACACGAGATACATGCAAATCCATCCATAACAAACCATTCGTTAATTTCCAATTGAGCAGGGAGTGATAGGGTTCATGGAAAATATGGAGGGAGTGTAATTAGTGAAAAATGGTATAATCATAGGGGATCAGTTTACGAATACTATTCAATCAATTAACCAACAATTTAACTGTGTATAAAAATATCAAAATATCAGTCACCATCCCTTGCTATGTTATCCCTTTGTCGCTTCTACACAGACTTTTCCTTTTTAATTTTATGTCATAGAACGTGGATGCAATAAGTGAAATTAGGATTGTGAGGGGGATGTAATTAGCGAAAAATGGTAGAATTATATGGAATCGATATGGATACTTTTCAAGTGAAACAAACCAAAACATTCTATCTCAAACACAATCAAAACATATCTCTATCCACACCTTCAAAGTTTAACAAGTGTTCCTTTTCCAAAACAATAATTTAAACTAGTACTTTCTTTGACAAATTTGTTTGTCGGATTCCAATTATTTACACAATAATTTGTATGCCCGTAAATATTTAATTACAGTAACTATTACATCCATATTATCATAACATGATAGTCATAACAAACAACATCGTAATTGTTGTAGAAAACAACAATAGCCCTTGAGCCACGACCATAACATTACCTCCAATAATAATCCTTTAAAACCAACAGGGACACATACAATGTTTACAAACAACTCATATCTATTATTATTTAACCACCATTTAATGCCATTTATTCTGGACATCATCACTTTATTTGGGCCTCAAACCTTTCGAACACAAATGCCCCTTTATTTAACAATCAACATATTGATTGAACCAAAAATAACATTCATTTTTTGGAGCACAAGCTTCAAATGAATAGGTGGGTACATATTTCTTTCCAGAAATGCCAAGCAAGGGACCAAACAAAATCATGTCCAAGTATTCGAGCACACACAGTGCTCCCATCAAATTTAAGTTGGAGTAAATACCCTTTCAATGTAATGTTTAGGACTCAATATAGTAAGTGGTACAGACAACATGGCAGTTCGACCAGAGAGTTGTCAGTTGAATGGCACAAACAACTCATTCCATAGGTGTCCTATCCAAAATTGATCACAGAAACAATAATATGCAATAGGCTCTCAACTACATAGGATTCAAACAACAGACTGCAACTTCCAAAACAAACAAGTGAATCCAACCCCTTTTTTCAACACTGCATAATGAGTGATCATATTAAAACCCATGCCCAACTGAAAAACACAAATAATGCTTTCATCAAGATCTAGGTAACAAAGTTCTCATACTGTATAATGTTTACCAGGAAACAGTGACAGTGAGGTTATAGCAAGCAAGCCAACAACTGAGGGTTTTTCCAAGACAAGGCATAGAATGTTCTAATCATGGTTCACATAAAAACCCATAGGGTTGAAACATTTTGTGGGTACACTAGCCACAGAGACCAGTAATGTCAATCCTTAGGTTGTGTATTCGCAAAGCCCAAAGTTTAGGCAGACTGCAATAACCAATTTCAATAGAGATATCAAACCCGAATATAGAACCATATCAATGAAGGCTAAACCCCAACTGCAAGTCAACATTTCCCTGTGAATAATTACACACATCAAGGACCTGTGACCAACCTTTGATGCCAATAGTCTCAGAATGACAACCACAGGAAACCAAGGATGCAACCATAACACACAGTTCCAAAAACATCATAACATCTTGAGAAATACACAGACCATGAGAAACCAAAGCCAACATTTGATTTAAGGGCAGAGCAATCCTCATGGATGGAGAAGTAAGAAAACATCACACCTATAAAATATTACACGAGGAGGAAAACCCAAGACTGTATACTTCTTCCACGACTGGGCAAGGTGGAGAAGCAACAACTACCAGAGCCAAAACTTGCAAGAGTGACTAGGGTGACGGGCTCGAGGGGAGTTTAGGTGACTTGCATTTACTGCACGTCGCTTCTCCACTCATCTCATCATTCAATTCTTAGTACAAGCCAAGCCAACTGACCATAGCACTACGTTAAAACCATTAATCAACCAAAAATCAAACTTTCCATATTACTTTTACAAGGTGTACGATAGTCCAAAGTGTGCCACCCCCTTGCCAATATCAAATTTCTACAATTGACAATTGCGCTAGGAACAAAACTCACTATGCAACTCAAACAATGCGCATAACCATAGTAGCAAGGGTCAAGATCACCCAAAACTTTGCAATGAACAATACATAATATCAACATCAAAACTGTAGTATAATTCTTTCATCCAAAAAGGTAGCATAATAATATTTTGTGAGAGATCATCAAAACCATTTAGCTCCATGTTTTAATCACCCAACCACCACATATCACCATAAATATTTTAACCATGATCTGAAACAAATGAGTTGTAGAAATTGTTTTTCTATCATCGCATAGGCAACCAAAATATAAGTGTTTCTTATCCACCATAGTTCCATAAGTTAGACAAGGGGGTCCCACCTACTAGTATATTATTAATATAGATAAATAATAAATCTTGGCAATCATTTGCGAGGATAGTATTCATCATTGTGCATTCAACGTCAACAATGGG
>ML813680.1:246924-260867 GCA_009831015.1 Picea engelmannii
GATACAATATTTTTCATCTTTAAGATTAAAAATTCAAGGTCTGTTTCAACATGGATCATTGTAGCTATGTGAGTCTTTCTCTCAGCTTACAAACCTGTGAGAAAGCCCCTAATAAGGGTACATGGTTCCTGCCTGAGACAGATCTAGGAACGCAGAGATGACCTCCTCCATTTAGAGAGTTGAGAAGAACTCCAGATGATTATCCAGTGGGAAAGGAGATCTGTTGAGTTAGACGTGCCTGTGGATGAGCACAAGGTAAATGTGTGAAATCCCAAAGTGTTGGGTGCATCGTCATGTGAAAAAAAATGAAGATGATGTATTAGCATCCTCTGAGCAACAGATTTGACGAGAAGACTCCAGATGATTCTCCTATGTGAGGCAGTGGGAAAGAAGATCTGTAGAGTGGACATGCCTGTGGATGAGCACATGTGAATGTGTGAAGATCTGGTTCTTCTGTGTAATGCAATGAACCAGAGATATGACATCCCTATGGATGTGCCCCTAGTGGATGATCACTAGTGGGTGTATCATATCCTTTGCTATATATTGTTCAAGAGTCAGACTTGCCTATAACCCTAATTGTTATGTAAAGGGCATAGGTCGACCCCACCTTAATGTGATTAATAATAAATGTAAAAGATATTAATCTAGATAATATTAATTATAATAATAATAATAATTATTATTATTATTATTATATTATAAGCTAAGTGAGGTTGTCCCTATTGTGTCAATAGACACTTCTATTTATAGAATTAGGTTAGTATAAGTAAAGGTAAAATCCCCTTTGAGGAAACATATCTTCCATGTGAGTTTTGGAAATTTCAACAAGTACACTTATTTGGGAAAAGATGAGCACCTCTCTTGGGTGCTACAGTTCTAGGGTTTAGGCACCCTCTTGTGTGCTAGGTATTTCTTGGTGGTGAAGGTCTTTCTCTTGAAGAATATAGAAAAGTATTTGGATGGGTTTTCTTCCCTTGTTGAGAAGGGTTTCCCAAGATACTTCTTGTGTTCTTATGCATGGTGTTTCTTCTTCTGATCTTGGTTGCTGCAACATTCTTGTTTATGGTTAAGGCAAATGAAAATTGAAATGAACTACATGATTAAACTATCTTATTGAAAAATAAACATGGTATCAAAGCTTAGGTCTTGAAATAACCCATTGCACAAGCATCTACCAAGTCTCCCCTCACTTCTGCAGAACCGTACAACCCTCCTAGGGTTTCCAGAAAAATCCATACGACCCTCCTTTCATTGGTGATCCATCCCTTAATAATTGGACGTTGGGGATATTTTTGGCATAGAAGAGTACGAACTCCTCCAATGCACCTCCAGAATCTCTCAAAGTGAAATTCTGATCATTTTGAAATTTTGGCCCTAGAGTTTCTAGGGTTTCGCTAATTTCTGCAGAAATTTCAGAATTAGGGTTTCTGCAACTCATTGAAGGATCTCTTTAGCTTACCATTTTTCTCCTATATTTCAAAGGATTATTGTTGGAAGTCATAAGTCCAACAAAACCTAAAAGTGCTAGCCTAACCTAGCCGTTAGTTTTTCTAGCCCAAGTTGAGAAGGGTTTGTGAAGAATCTAAAATTATGATGAACAAAACTATGATGAAAATCTTGATGGATCAAGCAACTTCAAGTTCTTGGAAGACAAGACTTCAGAGGAAGTCTTAGTATGGGTGATACAAAAAGGTGACACTATGACTACCCTCTTCATGAATATGTTAAGAGAACAGAGATCAGCTAGGTGCCATTGGAGAAATCATATCAGCACCCTCAGGTATGCACTTGTATATATATTATTTGTATCATTATCATAAGGGTAATTGTAGGAGGATGGAACCTTTTTTATGAAGTCATGGATCCAGAGGGATCTCAGTACATTCAAAAGAACAACACACTAGAATTGAAGACTCTAGGTTTGATTGTTGTAATTGTCATTCCTCTAAATCTATATTTCTAAAGTTTGCTACATTACAAGTAGATGTTGTAGCTGTGAAAACATTCCTTAAATTGTTTTGATCCTAGAAATGTACTCATTATTCCCCTTTAGGAGATATTCTTTTTTTGGTTCGTCTTTTTTTCTTGTTCCAAATATGTTAACAACAAAGGAAGATGTTTATCCTTTAGAGGGAGTCACTTGAATCAGAGGGAATCAAAACTATTTGAGAAAGAGGAAGAATAGAACTATCATTGGGGAAACCAATGCAATAATACATGATCAGAATCCTTCTATGATTCTATGGGAAGAAGCATGCATGAAACAGTATATGATCAGAACAAGAGTCTTCACCAGACTTTGAAAAACATAACTCCCGAAGAAGCCTTCACCGGAGTGAAGGTTGAGATTGAACACTTCAGGATATTTGGGTGCCCAATGTATTTTCATATACCCAAAGAGAAAAATTACAAGCTAGATCCTTTAGAAAGAAAAGATACAATGAATCTTCAAAGACATTCCAGATTGACATCCATGGTCAGAGATAGATTGAGACAAGAAAATATGTTTCCCTTGAAGAAGAGATAGCTTTTCAAAGATCCAGAGAATCTCATATGGATATTGACAGTGAGACAATGCCTTCTCCCCCTTCAACAGTTCAGAGGGAGACATACATTATTCCAGTTGCTCCAGTTTATAGGTTCAAAGATAATGCAGTAGGGAATAAAAGGCCTGCCTAGGCTCACTCTGCAAGAGGTAGAGGAACATACAATCCCCTCAAGGCACATCCCAAGAAAGAAAAATATATTTTCAAGCTATCCTTCAGTCACGAGCCTCTTCATTTATTTTGAGCCTCCTTGTCTTAAAGAAGAAAAAAGAGAACATGTATAGCAAGATGCCATAACAAAAGAATACTAGTATATATTAAAAGAATGATGTTCAAGATATTGTTCAGAGACAAGAAGGGAAGTCTGTGGTAACTTCCAAGTAGATCTATAAGATCAAACATGCATCTAATGGAAGTGTTGAGAAATAAAAGTGATATCTATAGTCAAAGGATTCTCACAAACAAAGGGATTTGTCTATGATGAGACACTTGATCCAGTAAGCTTGATACACTTCCATCCATACTACCATCCATGAGTTGGAAACTATATCATATGGATGGATTATTGATGAGTTTGGGTTTCAACTAGAGTATTGTTGATCCAAACCTATATTATTATAGTGTTGGTGACAAGAGCCTGATTTTGATGACTTATTCAGAAAGCATTATTGTTGAAAACAAGCAAGCATTGACTTTTGATTTTTTATGAAGGATCTGAGTAGGAGGCACTACTTCTTGAGACAAAAAGTATGACAGAGGACCAATGAGATTTTCCTGAGTCAAGGAAAATATACAGTGGGAATATTAAAGAAGTTTAGTATGTCAGAATGCAAATTCACTGTGATGGATTTAAAGAAGAAGATTGATGATGATTCAGACGAGAATGATCCATAGTTAATTGGATCACTGATGTATCTGGTTAAACCCAGACTTAATTCATGCCATGCAGTGAATATACTTAGTCATTTCATGAGTCAATCGAGACAGACTCACTAGACAACAAAAAAACATGTATTGAGATATATTCGAGGCACAATTGGATATGGCCCGAGATATGACTCCAGTGTGAACTTGAAGTTGCAAGATATGCCGATTCAGATTGAGCAGAAAGTAAAGTGGACCAGAAGAGCACATCTGGTTGATTTTCTACCACGAAGTTTGCCATGGTTTCTTGATGCAGCAGGAAACAAAACTCTATGGCCTTGAGAACCACAGAGGTAGAGTATATAGCATCGAGCATGTGAAGAAATGTGTCTTCACAAGCTTATGACATATTTACATGACCATGAGATGGATCCTATGATGATAACCAAGAGCTATGTGTAAAAATCCTTAAGAACCCACTGTTTCCTGATGGATCGAAACACGATGAGATGTAATATCCTTATATCATAGATATGATGCAGAGGAAAATCGTACACTCGCAATACCTTCCTACACCTGAGCCGATTGCAGGCATCTACACCAAACAAATTTGGTGAAGAATTCCTTCCTCATTGAGAGAGAGTATTGATGACTCTAGCTAAGACAAAATTCAAAATACATCCATGTGAGACTTGGAATGATGAAGAATGCCTCCCTAGCTGAGAGGGAGTGTTGATGATTGCAACTATGTGAGACATTCTCCAGCTTACAAACCTGTGAGATGTGGATCATTGCAGCTATGTGAGTCTTTCTCTCAACTTACAAACCTGAGATAAATCCCCTAAGAAGGGTACGTGGTTCTTTCCTGATATAGATCTAGGAATGTAGAGATGACCTCCTCCATTCAGAGAGTTGAGAAGAACTCCAGATGATTATCCAGTGGGAAATGTGATATGTTGAGTTAGATGTGCCTGTGACTGAACATAAGGTGAATGTGTGAAATCCCAAAGTGTTGGGTGCATCATCATGTGAACATAAATGAATATGATGTATTATCCTCCTCTGAGAAGCAGAGTTGATGAGCAGACTCCATATGATTCTCATGTGTGAGGTAGTGGGAAAGAAGATATGTAGAGTGGACGTGCCTGTGGATGAGCACATGTGAATGTGTGAAGTTATGGTTCTTTTGTGTAATGCAGTGAACCAGAGATATGACATCCCTATGGTTGTGCCATAGTGGATGAGAACTAGTGGGTGTATCTGTTGGCACAGGGGCAGACCCAGGGTTCAACGCTACAATAATGCACCAAAAAAGCCCTAACTACCAACCCTTTCGACAACACCTGCGAAGAAAATGAAGTCTTGCTTGAGGTAGAGGCAAGGGTGGTTGCAAGACTCAGTTGTATGCAATGTTAGCTGGGATATGAATATGTGATTATCATACTTAATACAACTCTTAGCAATGTTAGTTACTTAATATGTAATCACTATTCACTTCGCTAATACAACAGAGCTTCACAACATTCACATTAATCTACAGTATTCAAGCACTTAGCATATGCAAATGGATCAGAATGAGAACATCAAGCACTAAGAATGACTATCTAGATCAGATCTAACATTCTCACATATAATAACATATGAACACATCAAGACAAAGAACAAGCACATGACACAATGTTTACATGGTTCACCCCCACCCTGGGGCTACGTCCACCAACTCTTCTTCTTTATTTTTCTTCGGTCAATCAGTTACAAGCACAAAGCCATCAAAACCCTTACTCCACACAGGACAAAAGATCTGCACAACTCGCTAGATTCTTCTCCCTTGCACTACATCACTAAGCTCTCCACAATTTGTTACAAGGATCTGCACTTAGCTTTGCAAGTCTCTTACAGTCATGCAAAAATCACTTATAAACTCTACTCACACTTAGCATACATTCACATCACATAGATGCACTATTCTGTCTCTTCTTACATTGCATATCCTTCTATTTATACATACAAAATAGGCCTAAACATGGGTAAACCCATGGGCCGACATCCCATTCCTGTTACATATTCCCAAAAACCCAAAAAGGGGCCCAAAAGGGGGTCGCGATCCTGTGATCTTCGCTTTGTCTTGCGCTCCTCCTTCGACAGGTTGTCGAAGTCTCAAAATAGGTCAACATGACCAAGAAACTCCCAAAACTTGGTCAAGGGCCAACAGGCCCCCAACACTCACCTATGACTCATCCCGAGTCACTCTGGTCTGATTAGTTCGGCTTCGAATGCGTCGAGCTTGGCTCGAGCTGCTTCGACTTCCTGCTTTGCTTTGGCCTCTTGTTCGGTGAACTCCTAGATTACTTCATCATTCACTGGTCCTTCTAGGCGTTGTTCTGCTACGGTGACGACCTGTTCTAACTCTTCTCCTCGGCTTTCAACTTCTATGAACAACTAGCATGCCTTATATTGCACAGGTTGAAGTCATTGAGTGACTTCCATCACTTTTCTTTGAAGCATATGGATCTACTACTGAGTTGTGCATTGTTCTTGAGACCTCTTCATCCTTTCTACAGTCGATAGGGCCTTCAGCTGCGCCTGTAGTGTATCTACGTGCTACTTCGCTTCTTGGAGCTGTGACTCTAGTGTCTGTAACTCCGAGTTCTCAGTGAGGTTCTCATATGTATGGGTTCTTTGGTTACTCGACTACTTGCACTCCAAGGAAAGATCTTTTAATCCATCAACTGTGCTGCGGGAAGTTTCTTCTCGCTAGTCCCTTACATCTTGAGGAGTCTCGGGCACAGTACGGAGATCCAAGTCTGCTATGCACTGTTGGAGCTGTTGGATTACTTCTTCGAGTTGCTCCACCTTCTTTGGAACTCTTTCTTAAACCTTTACTTCGATGACTGTCATAGAGCGAAGTTCTCTGTGAACCGTTTCCTTAACTTCGAGTTGCTCAGCAAGAAAATGTTCCTTGCTTTTCTATAACTGTGCTTTTTCTTCATCCCACTGCGTTTGCAAAGAAAGATTTTCCCATTCTGTAGCACTGCGTTGTTCCTCAAGGTGTTTTTGTACTTGTGCTAAAGCCTGGGTGGCTTGTGTTGTCTCTTCCTGATCTCGTCGAAGGTGAGCTTTGATTGTATCAACAATGTGATGTAGTTGCATGGGCTCATCACCTAGTTTTGATGTTCCTACTGATAGAGGCACGGTGGAAACTGCGCGGCTGGACTGTAATGCCTGTTGCACACCTTGGATATCATCCTTAATTCGAGTGAACACCTCCTCCTTCTTAGCTTCTTGCTTCTCTACTATCTCCTATGAATAATTGTGCAGTGTTGCGACAATGAAGTCGAAGTCATCTGAGGTGAGGGTGGTCTCAAATTTGGTCCTGGTTGCTTTCATTTTATTCCTTGAAGAAGGTTTCAGAGGGGAAACCTTCCTTTTATTTGATGGGTCCTCCTCATCTCTAGGCGGTGTAACCTTGACTTTCTTTGGTTAAACTTCTGTGCCATCTATCTGTTCGCCATCTCCTCCTTGCTCTGCTGATATGGAAGAAGTCTTCACGGATGCGTTGTCTAAATCCTGGACCTCTTCAGTCTTCTTTATCTTGCTAGGTCTAGGTATATCCATTGTCGTTTCTGGTCTGTCAACATTGGACATCTCCGTAGGGTCTGCTATAACAAGGAGGTCCATCGACCATTCCTTGGTAATCTCTTCCAAGTCATCCTCCGTCAACTTATAGTATGACTGCAGTTGTTGTTTATGCTCATCAATGCACGTTGTGATATAGATGAAATGGTGGTCCGCGCTAAATTTCATCAAGGGCCTGAACCTGTGGAGAGTGTTCGGGGTTATATGAGGTGTAGATTGGATGGCTACCTTCAAATGGTTGTAATAAGTATGAAATACGACATTCGATTGCCACTGCTTTTTCATGTCATTCGAGTACCATAGTGTACTGAACTTCACGACCAGAGGTTCAAATGACTCGATGTCTGGGAAGGTCGCACCTTCCAGCATCTCCCTTGCGATAAAAGTGATTAATATGAGTATCCAAATGAAGTGGAACTCATATCCTTGATATTGTGCTTCCCTACAGTCCAATTCCAGCTATTTTACAAGGTACTTTGCCCAATTTATTTGTAGGCCCTCCGCACACTTCCCTGCGAGGTTGACGACAATACAGTCACTTGGGTGGGTCAGTTTTTGTGAACTAACTTCCTTGCAATCAATTGATAGGCTAGGAACACTATGTCACTTTGGATAGAGGCTACATTGTAGCCTCACATTCCCTTCTCGACATCCCCATAGGTGTCTTTAATCTTCTGCGCAAAAGTGTTCTTGGTGCATGGCGCGATGGGATAAATAGGTAACTTGAAAACGGTTCGCTTACAATGGGTATGAGCCTCCATTAACTCTTGTTCGATCCATTATGGCCCGACCCAATGGTTGGATGATGAACCTTATTTATTTTCTGCACATTTGAAGCGGGACTCGAACAGATATATCGGCCCCAATGGATATATTGCTTCATCCTGGCAAAGTACCATGTGTCGCTATTCTAATATCCTGGCGAAGCTCCAATTCTGCAATTTTTCTTTCTGCAAGGTCTCCTCCAAAACCTCCTGTAACCTTTCAGTCTTAGCCTTATTATTTCTTAACCGTCAAGCCTTTTTTTCAGTGAGATTTTTCTTGGTAGTTCTTTTTCCATTCTGATTCTTGTCTTCTGTGATCTTAGTCACTTCGCGCTGCTGAGATTTTTCCCTAGGGTTCCTAGATAATACTTCTTCTTTGTCTAGGATAGGTAATTCAATATTCTATGGATTCTCTAGTGTTCTCTTAACTTCAACATCTAGGTTACTATCATTAAATATCTTCGATCTATTCTCCTATTCTTCAATCAAGCATGCGATCCTTCTGGTCATAAAATCTTTTAACTCTTGCTTCTTTTGTTCCAAAACTTCTTCTTTTTCTTTTCGTCTATCTTGATCTCTATCAATCCAAGGTTTTCCTATTAACATGGTAAACGGGGTGTGGTTCTCAATAAATTGAATAATATCAAAATATTCTTTCGTCGAAGTTCCATTGACAGTCATAGGTATCTGAGCGAGCCTCCCACACAAGTTTACTAGTTTTCCTCTGAATACCCCTATTCCTCCTAGTGAAAGGATCATAGCAGGCCTTCATATAGCTTCCCAAGTTCTCTCTGTCATGATATTCACTTGTGTTTCCTCATCTAGAACACAGTCAATGTCGAAGTCCCCTATTCTTGCTTCAAGGCACTCTTTGTCTTTAAAGATCTCTGATAGTTTAACATGTCAATGTTCATCCAAGATTTCTTTCATCTGTAGTAATACCTTCTCTGATTCTTTCTAGGGTTCTGCTATAGCTTTAGTTTTTGGATCTGTCTTAGGGTTTTCTTGTCTTATGCTCATACTTTCAAACTTAGCAATCATTCTGGGGAAATACAACATTTCATGGTCTAGATCTTTGCAACAAAGACAACTAGGTCTTCCACCAGGGAATTCCTTAGCAAGATGTTTCGGTCTTATGCAACTGTAATAGAGATTTAATCCTCTCTTTCTTTTAAATGATCCCCGACCTCTTCTATACTCCGCACTAGGATCATAGGAGCTAACCTACAATAAATTCTTTCTAGGATCCTGCATCCATTTTTTAGTCCAAACATTCTTTCTATGCATTGGTATAACATATCTTTCACTAGTCTTATCAGATCTACTCATATCAAACCTTCTTTCATCTATTAATACCCTAGTTTTCAAGGTAACAGAGATCCTATCAATCATACCTAGATCCATACTCTATAAACAAAAATTTCCACTTATCTTACTTCTACAGAGAACAAAGCTTATAGATAAAAAACTTTTCATTATTTTCACCTTTATCAAAGCACAAAGCTTGCAGATCTTACCTCTTTTAATAAGAAATTATTACTTTTACCTTTCTTAGAGCACCAAGCGTTCAGATCTTGCTTATTTCCTTCATATCTGATCTTCTTTTATTCAGATCGAGCTTCTTTCTTTTAGATATGACCTTCTTTCTTTTAGATCTGACTTCTTTCTTTTAGCACATAGCTTTTAGGTCAAGTAGAATACTACGCAATAGGGCACATATCTACACATAGAGATTTCAGGTCAACTCTTTGCACAAAGCTTCTTCTTTCTCAGTTCCCAACAATCACAGTTTCAGGTCCCGGCAACAAAACCATTTGTTGGCATAGGGGCAGACCAAGGGTTCAACGTTACAACAACGCACCAACAAAGCCCTAACTACTGACCCTTTTGGGCAACACCTGCGAAGAATATGAAGTCTCACCCGAGGTAGAGGAAGGGGTAGTTGCAAGACTCGGGTGTTTGAAACCTTAGCTGGGACACGGATCTGTGATTATAATACTTAATACAACTCTTAGCACTGTCAGTTGCTTAATATGTAATCACTATTCACTTCGCTGATACAACAGATCTTTGCAACATTCACATTAATCTACAATATTCAAACACTTAGCATATACAAATGGATCAGAATGAGAACATCAAGCACTAAGCATGACTATCTAGATTAGATCTAACATTCTCACATATAATAAACACAAATCATAAATAGATCTACCTAAACATATCAGAGCACTTAGCATATAGCATGTGAACACATCAAGACAAATCACAAAGCACATGGCACATTGTTTGTGTGGTTCACCCCCACCCTGGGGCTACATACACTAACTCTTCTCTTTATTTGTCTTCAGTCAATCGGTTACAAGCACAAATCCATCGAAACCCTTACTCCGCATAGACAAAATATCTCTGCAGCTCGCTAGATCCTTCTTCCTTGTGCTACAACAATAATCTCTCCACAATTTGTTACAAGGATCTGCACTTATCTATGCAAGTCTCTTATAGTCATGCACAAAGCACTTACAGACTCTACTCTCACTGAGCATACATTCACATCACATAGATGCACTATTATCTCTCTTCTTACATTGTCTATCCTTCTATTTATACATACAAAATAGGCCTAAACATGGGTAAACCCATGGGCCGACATCCCATTCTCGTTACATATTCCCAAAAACCCAAAAAGGGGGACGAGATCCTGAGATCTCTGCTTCGTATTGCGCTCCTCCTTCGACAAGTTGTCGAAGTCTCAAAATAGGTCAACATGATGAAGAAACTCCCAAAACTTGGTCAAGGGCCAACAATATCCAATCCTTTGATATATATTGTTCAAGAGTCAGACCTTCCTGTAACCCTAATTGTTATGTAAAGGGTACAGGTCGGCCCCACCTTAATGTGATTAATAATAAATGTAAAACATAATTAATCTGGATAATATTAATTATAATAATAATAATAATAATAATTATTATTATTATTATTATTATATTATAAGCTAAATGAGGTCGGCCCTATTGTGTCAATAGACACTTCTATTGATAGAATTAGGTTAGTATAAGTAAAGGTAAAATCCCCTTTGAGGAAACATATTTTCCATGTGAGTTTTGGAAATTTCAGCAAGTACACTTCTTTGGGAAAAGATGTGCACCTCTCTTGGGCGCTAGAGTTCTAGAGTTCAAGCACCCTCTTGTGTTCTAGGTCTTTCTTGGTGGTGAAGGTATTTCTCTTGAATAATATAGAAAAGGATTTGGTTGGGTTTTCTTCCCTTGTTGAGAAGGGTTTCCCAGGATAGTTCTTGTGTTCTTGTGCATGATGTTTCTTCTTGTTGCTGCAACATTCTTGTTTATGGTTAAGACAAATGAAAATTGAAATGAACTACATGCTTAACCTATCTTATTGAAAAATCAACAAGAAATGGTCGTTTAAAAATTGTTTCTTGAATAGTATTTCAAGAGAGTTGGTCAGGTCGGGAACATTGTTCGAGAGAAGTGTTCGGCATTGGGAGATCGGGTCGGAGGATTGGGCCCGGAGAGTTGATCGGTGTCGGGATATCGGGTCAGAAGAAGTGGTCGGCATCGGGAGATTGGGTCGAAGGATCGGGTTGGTAGAGTTGATCGGCATCAGAAGAAGTGGTTAGCGTTGGGAGATCGGGTCAGAGTATCAGGTCGACAAAATTGGTAGTCGTCGGAATATGTGATCATAATATCTATAACATTTTGGTATGGATGAATTTCGATGATGAAGAGGGCTCCGAGATTGAATGTGGGCCCAACGTGCCAGGTGGCAGGTGCCATTTCAACATCCATGTTAGTGCCACGTCATATGGCACCAATGATAGGGGACCATGTGGATGCCACATGGCAGTGAGGTGGCAATGGAGAGTTTTTTCTTAGGAAAATTTGGGAGACCATAACTTTTGATCTGAAACTTGGATTTAAGTATGGTTACAGTCCTTGGAAAGCTATCAACTAGCATAATACAACTATGAGGTTTAGTTAGAGAAAATAATATAATAAAAGAAAGAGAAATATCGATAAAGAAAAGGTAGGATAAAAGGGGAAGAATATCAAAATATTCCCCCACATGCATCTCAAGGATTGAGTAATTGTGAAGAAAGGATATCATGCTAACCTGTCCCTACAACCACAGAAAGAGACGAAATCAGTTATGTGATTAAAAGGACATTCACCAATTCATGAGAAACATTGTATTTTCATGTATTTAAGAAAACTTATGAATAAGTCTAGATTTTAAAGGACATGAGAATGAGAGGTTTATCGAAGGCAATCATCTATGATCTGGATTAAATAACTATCATGATAACTTCATGTATATAATCTCCAAAATATAGAAAGGATTAGTGATCACATGAATCAATTTAAGAGTTGTCCAATATATGAGGGTATAAAGATGAAGATGTTAGACACCATATGCTAGCAAGCTTCGAATGAGTTACCCAGGGAAATGATTAACAACCTACATCAAACTCATTCGAGACATGTACTATATCATCAAACCTTACAGCCATAGAAAATCATTAAACACTTGAAAAATTGTATAAAGTAGAAAGACAATGTGTCAACCACTCATATGAATGTCAATGAAACATCATAGGTAAACTAAGGATCATGAATACATTTGAAACCATAAGATCAAAAGAGATAGTAAGCCTCCATCAAAGTAGTCATCAGTCAAGACCAAACCTCAACTTCCTCAAAGTAGGCAAAGAAATAACATTAGGCCCAAGCGGTAGAGGATTAGGCAATAGGATTGAAATTTTAGTAGAGGGGGGCCTTTCCTTTCACTTGTAAAAGAAAAAGTAAAGGGGGGTTGTTGCGGACACAACAGAGGGCACTTTACATCTATTCAATGCTAATAACCTAATGGGCCTTCTTTAATAATAACTAACATTTTGGACCTAGTTCACATTACATTAAATAGATACCAAAGTTATCCTATTCCTAACTCTAATGGGCCCATAAGATCCTATTATTCCCCTAGGGAGGATCCTGCCATTGCCCCCTTTTCTTATTAAAGAAATTGCGACTTTTTTTGTTGAGGCCTCTACTAGTCTATCTATTAACATATGCACATATAAGTAAGTTGGCACGTTTCACTCTATCAAACAAGGTTGTGATGTCACACTAGCCTTGTATGTGAAACACTATTTTTTCAATTGCAATTGTTAATTCTTCATTTTTATCTGTATAAGTCATAGAGTGTTGTTTCAGAGTGTTGATTCAAACGAAGTATACTTTTTAGTGTTTTTTCAAGTTTTTATAGGTTGCAACACTTGGGACTTGAGGAAATACTAAAAATCAGAATATGGTGGATTAGTGGTTGTTATGTTCTTGATGCAAGTTTTTCATCATCTTTATGGGAGTGTGAGCAGAATGAGCTGAGAGGCTCCCATACTGTTTGGAGGGTAGGGGGAAGAGATGCCAAACCTAACCCCTATCTATCGTCGTAGAAGTTGTTTCTTTGAAAGATGATGTTTTTCTTCAAATAAGCTAGCCTAGAACAAACATGTAAGACCTAGCCATGCCTTATGTAACGCCCAATATATTTGTGAAATGAATTGAGTTGACATTGAAATGAATAATGCCAATGATCAAAATGTATAAATTATTATTGTATTTGATGTCTTAATTAGTTTTTAAGTTCATGGAATACTTTTATTTTCACAAGTTGATAAGATAGACAATAAGGCTACATGCTTGATAAACATAATGCAGATTTATTTTTGTTCTTTATTGTATTTGAATTTCTTGCAATTGCTTATAGACTTAAAGTCTTGTTGCGATTTTCCCCTAAACATGCATCATGTTTTGGAATCCAATGATAATGATGAAGCTTGATGAGAAAGCTAAATGACATGAAGAAACACAACAATAATGTTGTTTTCATTTATTTTTTCAAATCATAAAAAAGAAAACACAAAAACTTCAAAGTAGTGAATCATTCTTCACAGGTTAAGCTATCCTTTTTTATTATTAAATCAATATTTATTTAATATTTGATACCATAGTATACAATACCATATCATTAAAAAAATAATATCAAATAAGAAGCATTTCTTAATTTATATTTATTTATTGTTTCAAACCACTATATATCATATTATTTG
>ML813680.1:260917-275671 GCA_009831015.1 Picea engelmannii
TATATATATATATATATATATATATATATATATATATATATATATATATATATATATATATATATTAAAAGTATATGCTATGTCACATTAAGTTAAAGTGTTATCTAATGAAAGTTAACTTACATTATCTCATTAATGATAGGTGTTAAATAAAATAAGTTAGTTTAAGTTAGGAGATGAGGATGAAAAATAATAATGAAAGGTTTTTATTCTTAAACATATACATTTTTTTCTTAGTATGTCCATAACTTGTGGGACTAGCTTTTGACTAAGAAACAACGATCCACGAATATCTAAGCCTTCAAAATCACTAAAGAAAAATGGATTTGACTTGAAAACACACACACACAATATATATATATATATATATAATTATAATTTGCTAACAAAGAACACAAGTTGAGAATTTTAAACAAAAAACTTCACATAACAAAATATCTTAACAATATACTTCATCACCAAATATTCTACACCCCCAAAACAATTTTATTATAACTTTAATTAATATAAAATTTATTATTTAAAAACTTTAAACAATCACAATATAAAATATTTTATATTTAACCTTCAACAATATCAATTTCCAACTCAATACTATTTTTTTCTTATAAAATCTAAACCCTAAATTTACTAGTAACCAAAAATATTATAAAAACTTTCATATATATAATATTCAAAAGAGTCCATCATTATAAGTAGTCCATTTACACAAGTAAAATAACCTTTCAATCAAGGACATTTTTTTTTAATATATTTTTTTAATTCAAAAGAATACTATAATTGCTTGGTATGGGTCCAACGTTATAAGTGGTTCATTTACACAAGTGAAATGGCTATATAAGTGGTTTATTATACAAGTGACATGACCTTTGAGAGTTGAAAGAAGTAGTCCATTTATTTACACAAGTAAAATAACCTTTCAATCAAGGACATTTTTTTTTAATATATTTTTTTAATTCAAAAGAATATTATAATTGCTTGGTATGGGTCCAACGTTATAAGTGGTTCATTTACACAAGTGAAATGGCTATATAAGTGGTTTATTATACAAGTGAAATGACCTTTGAGAGTTGAAAGATTGATTGAGTAGAAGTATATTTGTTTAACTAAGTTGTTTTGATAGGTTAATTTTTAGTTAAAAACAGTTCATCTATATATGTTCTCAATCCATGATTTTGGTAAGTAAGATATTATTTTTTCACAGTAAGATAATAGGTGTATAAATACTTATTACTTTAAGATAATAGGTGTATAAACACTTATTACTTATTAAGTATGTGAGAAAACTAAACATGGGTCAAAATCATTTATAAAATTTGGTTGATCTATAAACATTTATTAAATACAAACACTTATTAAGTAAAGTATTAAGTATGTGAGAAAAATAAGCAAGGTCAAAATTATTTATCATCTTTGTATGAAAAATTGGGAAAATTAATCTTGAATTTTATAAATTATAATTTCATTTCAAGTTATCAAAATAAAAAAATAATATATTAAAAGTTATAAGTATTAATTTGAATTGTATGAAATAATTTTTTGTTTATCTAAAATTTTGTAATTAGTTGATTTATTGCGCACTTTGTGTATTCAAGAGTAGCATGAAAATTGAGTGGAAGAGGTTGTATAGTTGATCAATTTTCCAATGGTCACGTTAGAATCATCCAATATATCTACACCATGAATATTGTTAAACAAAACAACTATGTTTAATGTATATTGTGATTTAGATTTTTTTTCCTTATTAAACAATTAACGTAATAGGAAATTGAAATTGTCAATTTATCTCATAAACATTCATTGCAAAGTACACAAATATTTTTAAGGAGAACCCTCATGGGGATTAAACTCTATTTATGGTTACATTCAAAGAATGTCGATCAATGAATATTTACAACCACAAACTTGCATGACCTCTATGAACCCACATTAACATGGTTGCATTTTAAAATGTATGGTACTCTTGGTAACAAAGACGAGCCTTTTTCTTTTCACATGGAACTTCCTTCTACTTCTTGAATGCAACAACTCTCTAAGTCGGCTGTGAGCATTCAATTCACTTCCATAGTGAGATTATTAAATCTCATAGCCTCATCAACCAACCCCTCTCCTTCACGCAATTCACCTAATTCTTATGGTCCATCTCCAAGAATTAGTTAGATCGACTAATCTTCTCTTGCATCCCTTTTAATTATCAAATAGTTCAACCTTTCTATGGTAATATATGTCAACTATCTGGTAGACTTGTCTTGGTCATCAAATTCCATGTAAACATCCGCTCATTGAAACCTATATAATTTGCATAATACTATGAACAAGGCTACCACCAATCCTTCAATCTACATCTTTCATCGAATCTAATTGATCTTTATTTATGGTCATCAACATATGCACACTAGTTGACCTAGTCTAGTGAATACATTAGTTGACTTCACCATTGATATTCTTTTAGTTTGTTCTTATTTATTATTTATTCAACTTGGTTTAGTTGACTTCCTCAATTGATCCTACCTCTAGTCTTTATACTTTTTCTTTTCAATCCAGTCTCAGATCAAGCCTTCCCTTTTTGGTAGTTTTTGGTCCCCAAAAACTTATTAGTTCTGAAGAAGATGAAGAAATATGTCCTTCACCTCCTCTAATATATACCATTTGATTTTGTAGGAACTTTTCCTTTTAGACTAGTTCATAACAACTCTTGTTTATTCTAGTGATTTTAAATAAGTTTCCTTTGCAATACAACATCTTGTTCCAACTCACTTTGCACATTTGGCACTAAGTCTTCATTGATAATAGAAGGTTCAAAAAGATTAAATTATGTACATCAATAACAAAATACATGCTCACAAAAGGTGGCAACTCCAATAAAAAAAGCATCTTCCCCCACCCACTACACAATCTCAAAGGGACCATACCTAATGGGTTTTACCTTCTTCCTTGGTCCTTGTATTTGTTTCTTACTGAGATACATAACCACCCATATCTCCCACTTGAAAGTGATGAGATACCCTATATTTATCATGCATTGCCTTATACATTTAGTGTGCTCTCTACAAATTCTCTTCCACTTGTCTATGTATCCCTTGAATTATTTTAATGAACTGAATTTGTTTGTCTTGGTCATTATCTTGAACCATTGACTACTTTAAAGTAGTTTGAGAAAATAAAATGCTAAAGGGTGTTGTAGGAAAAAATTCCAAACACATTTTGAATGGTAACTTATTGCTAGAACTATGAATTACCCAATTATAACAATGTCGTATATAGGGTAGGATTTCATCCCAAGTCTTAGAATGTCTTCTATTAAATCCCCTCAATAAATGAAGCATGATCCTATTCGCCATTTTCACTTTTCCATCTACCTATAGATGAAAGGTTTTACTCCTCTTCAAATTAGTAACCATTTACCCCATAATGATCTCAAAAAATGACTTATAAATCTCCAATCTTTGCCTAAAATAATAGATTTAGTTAATCCAAATTGTACCTATATTCTTTGGAAAAACAACTTCGTTTCTTCTTCTCCAATCACAATCTTCTTACAAGGAATAAATTCTTATTGAATATTTCAACTACTACAAATAGAAAATAATGCCCTTATCTATTCTAATGAAATCCTCCAAGGAAATCTATCAAAATTCTCTCCCGTGGTTGATCTTGTACAAGAAAAGGAGTATATAAACCCAATTCCTATTATAAGGGTTTGAAGTACGCTAAAAAACACACAACCAAACAAATATTGCAACGCCAATGCACATGTTTGGCCAATACACATACCTTTGTAAGTTTAACAAGGTCTTTTGAGCTCCAAAATGTCCAACAACTATAGAAGTATTGATTTCTATTACCATCATGGTTCAAACATTCTTCAGAATGTGTACATAGCTTAACATCATTGTACAATAAACCATATTTAAAATGGTAGGCATGCTTCTTCACCCCTTACTAAAATTCCACTACAACCACATGAACTCCTATGTCCTCTTCATACTAAATCTTTGTATCTTTAAATGGAAAAATTTGTAGAATCTACATAATGGTCATGAGAACTGTTGTCGACCTTAATAGTTTGTATAATGAATCACTGATCTTATTTGTAACCCCCTTCTTATACTTGATGACAAGGTTAAATTTTTACATATAAGACATCCACTTAGTATGAATTACTTGTTGCAACTTGCTTTGCATCTAAAAAGGTGAAAAGGGCTTATGGTCATTGTGGATCATTGCATCTTTCCCTGTAATGCATGTTTTCCAATGCTTTATTTCTTGATATAAATTTAGTAGTTCCTTGTTGTCAGTAGGATCTCCATATTGCACCACTTAATATTTCTAAATGGTTAGTAATCGATCTTCCCTTTTGCATGAGAATTTCCCCCATATCATTACTAAGTGCATCAACCTTAATCTCAAAAGGATTTTGTAGATTTGGATTCCCTAATATAGGTGTTCTACAAAGATACTTCTTCGAGATGTTGAAATATTTATCTTGTTTCTTTGCCTAAAGAAGCCTATTCTCTTATCTTTAGGGAATGTGAAGTTTCAACAATATTTAAACCCCAAGGGTTAGCTCAATTGGTTGAACCATATGCCTAAGGCATGTCGTCGACAAGGATGCCATAGGTCATAGGTGTTACGAGGAAAATATCTCTATGGCTAGGGGTAAACCACAACAGATGGAACGGCACCCAGAAATCAACTCTAATATCAAGTATGCTATATAAATGAAATGCTAACAAGACAAGGCTAAAATCCTACCTCATCTGGACGTTCAAAGAAGACCACCGTTGAGCATGTGACCCAAATATTTATACCTGCAACTTGTCCTCAACAACCAAGATACACAAGCATATGGTGATAATATATGATGTCAGCATATAAATTAGCATAATCGATTAACATACATGACAAATACGTCCATGGAAAGTAATTCAAATATTTGCAAGATATCAATTGGATGAGAAAAGAGTATTTCTATTAAAGTAATCAACATAAGTACACAGGTGACAAACTTGTGCAAAAAAACATATTGGAACTGAAAAACAAAGTCCCTCCATCTGGGCCTCCACCACTTCAATCCTCCGCAAAGGCAAGCTCATATAAAGGATTCAATGAGGGTCTCCATCACAAAGTAGGAATATCTTGAGGGATGAACAGAAGAAGTTCATACTTTCAAAGACAAAGGGATGCAGACTCAATATGAAGTGAAATTTCTCCAGAGTGTCTTTGCTCTCAATGTTGAATTGTCTTAGGCTTGGATATGGCTCAATCTATAGCCTCCAAATGGAATTGAAGGGATTATTCAGAGCGTTTCCAGTATATGAAAGGTCAATGATCATGGATCTCGTGACATGGCATGGAAACCCGACATAATTTTTAATTTTTGAGCACCAAACCCAATGTATGTGAGATGTAGTGGAGAAACCTGCATATACTCTTGTTGTATAACTGATAGGGCGCGTATATGTACAAAAATGTGTATTTTTTTCTCTGGAGTGAACAAAAAGGGGACTTCAAATCTATAGAGGGAAATGGAAGGCCATCCAAGCAAGTTGCATGGAGTGAGGAAAAATTTGATGTAATAATAGGTTAAAATTCAGTTAAATCCCACATGGTTACTGACCACCATTGTGGCTAGAAGTTTAGATTCCCTCCATCTTGATATTTTGGGGAAGAGGGGGAGAAAACTTTCATAAATACTAACAAGTGGGGAATTTTCTTTTTACTTCTATGACACTCATGGGTCTAGCCTACTCTAAATAGTTTGGAATTTGTCTAAGTTGATTCTCAGTCAATATCCATTGACCATGAATACTAGATAAATAAGCACATGTGTAGAAAAAACACTTTTCTTCATATTCAATCACAACTTCTTCTCCTTGTTTATTTCCAACAGTCGCCTCAAATGAATCAATTGTTTATCCAAAATCTTGTTGTAGATTAGGATGTCATTCAAATACTAACCACGAAGGATTCAATGAATGGTTTAGGAACTTCATTCATTAATGTCATAAATTTGTTTGGTGCATTAGTAAGCCCAAATGACATTATCAACCTTTCGCATAGCTCGTACTTGCTTTTAAAATTATTCTTCCTGGTATCCTCCTCCATAATACTTACCTAATGGTATTCTAAATTGAATTCAAGGTTTGGAAAAATACCTTTCTCATTACAATTGGTCTAGTAGGTCATCATTCCTTGGCCATGGATAACTGTTCTTATCGATTATCTTGTTGAGTTCTCTAAAATTAACACATATATGCCAAGTCCCATATTTCTATGGAACCAACACAATAAAATATCCAGAAGGGGACACACTGTGATTGATAACCCCTTGATACGACAATTGATGCACCTGAATATTTATCCCATTACTCTCCATAATATGAGTTTGATATTGTCCAAGGATGGGTAATGGTGAATCTAGTAGCAACGAAATCTCATGCTCTCTTGGCCTTGTAGGTGGAAACCCCCTTGGTTATGAAGACCAAATTCATATTTTCATAGAATTTGAATCAAGCCTTCCTTTTGGTTTACTATGATATCAACTCCCTCATTTTTGGTCTCTACAATTTGATCCTACTTGTGTCTTGCAATCAACATTACAATTTTTTCACTTCTATTAATGAACTTCTTAGTCTAACTAACAAAAATTAAGGATATTGTCTTCCTACATTTGTAGCTATTGATAAGGTAGGTTTGTCCTTCCTTTATCAATCTCCACTTATTATCTCTTCTCAATATTATAACATATATATCCCATATATAATGTCTCACGATGTTAATTTCACATATATCTAATGGTTGAACATCACACTCCAACTTGTCCATAAACTGATTTTAAACACAAAATCTAAACTTACAGTAGTGAGTGACTTACAACTATGCATCCTTATATAACCATCCCAAAGGATAAGGTTCAATATCTGTAGTAATATTCAATCTCAACTTCTTTATCAATGTTTTAGAAATTAAGTTCTTCTAACAACCAGATTAAAAAAATAGATGTTACCATTGTGTTCTTGATTTGCATTTTCACATGTAAGAACTTTTCCCTCACTATGTCTAAGGAGATCTACTTAGAAATAGAAATTGAATTTGTCACTCCAGTCAAGTATTCCTTCTTAACAATCTTACCCTTTCGAACTTTAGTAATCTTCCATTGAGCCATAACAAAAAATGCATCATCAATATTTAATGATCCTTCTATATCGTTACATTTAACTTTATAAACTTTCAATCATTTCTTTCTAGTCTGGCTCTTGGGAATAAGCTTAGGATGCAATAACCATTAATGGTTCTTGTCGTGTCCATATTTCTTGCAATACTCAAAGTGCAAGTTCTTGTTTTGTGTAGCATTTGCAAATTTCTTCTTTCCTTCTACTTCCCTTTTATTTCCTAATTCTTCCTCATTTCTGTTTGGGAATGGCCCATTCCATTAGTCAATTTTGGATCATGTTTTCCTTAAATATACATGGCCTTGTTACATGCCTCATCAAGGATATCAACTTTGAAAATAATAATCTCCTTTCTGATGTGACTATATAACCTGATCATGTACTTCAACATCACCTTCTAGTTGGACTAATATTGATACCTAGTTCGATGCACTTCCTTTTGAAGTTGGTTATATATTATTGAAATCCATGTCCTTGAATTTGCAATATAATTCCATTTGAGCTCATGTTCTTATTCATGCCACATATGATTGAACTAGTTCTTGGAAATTGTCTTAAACTCATCCTAGTATGTAATTTATCTCTTCTTAGTAACAAATTTTCTTTACATATAATCTCCCACCATCGCAGTGCATATCTCTCCATTTTTAGTCTAGTGAAATAAATATTTTTCATGCCAATAAACCTATAGAAAATAAAAAAGAATTCTAGTTGCCTCAACCAATTACTTAGTTGATTAAGGTTTGTATGACCACCATTCAATACACATCCAAGAACACATCGAACTTAATCCAATCATTCACATTACATTGATCCATATATGCATGAAAAATATAGGAATGCCACCTAGGCAACATAACAAGAAGCCTTTTAGTCCTCTAAAAGTAACAACCATAATGACATAAAAAAATCCCATAGCTCACAAAAAAGAGTTATCCATATTAATCCATTGAAACATCCAGAGTTCTACATGAATAATCCATAAAAATCCATATAGTCGTTGCAAAAAGAAAACCTAAGAACATATGATGGTAAACCCCTATCACCTTTTCCTAACACAATAAAATATAGAGGTATTCTTGTGGAATTGAGGTTTCTATATTGTATTGAATCTATGTTATCACAATTGATCCCAAAGGTCCATCCAAAATCCATTTAGAGAGAGCATTTGCCTTCTCACTATGTTCACTGTAATTGTGAGAGCATGGGAAGGATTCCAAGATAGATGGTTTCTCCTTAACCTGATCGAGAAGGTGTGATATAGCAATATAATGGATTCTATGAGTGCCATTGATCCACCCTATTGTAAGAAAAGAATCACCAAATAACTATAATTCTATAATTCCTATGTTGATAGTTGTACCGATCAATATGAGGGATACTTGTAACATTGCCCTTTTGTTGCTTCCCTTGGCCAGGACATAGGAAAATGCATTTTGGTGAGAATACGAATATTAAAGGATAAACCCAATGCCACTCATTCATATATTTTCCTTTGATGCACCATATAATAAGTGTATTTGACTTACCAATCTCAAATTCCCCATTTTCTTATGGTGCCTTGGTCTTCACAGCGATTTATAAACATTCATAGGAAAATTGAATTTTGTAGAAAACTTGCAAAGGAGTAAAATATTTCTGATTGAAGATGATGGAATTCCTTGTTAACCACAAATCCCACTACAAAACCAAGGGTAAGGATTTATTCCTAGCTATTAATCCATCCACCATCCACCTTTTCAATCCTAGCTCCAAAGTATCACCTTTCATAGACCTTTACCACCTGTCGATGTTTTCATTGTTGACCATACTTCCTTTGGAAAATGAAAATCAATGAAAATATGGTGTGTTGTAATTACATGATTCCTTCACAAGAAACAAATGATTGACCCTTTCAAGGCATGTTTCAAGAGAACCTCCCATGTAAGGATTTTATTAAATGAATCCAACCACATGAAAATGTATCTTCAAGGGGGAATTTTGACATTGGATGACAATGTTTACATCTTAGAAGAGTTTGATAATGGTTTAATGCCGAACAAATGGTTTGATGTTTTAGATGAGTTTTAATACTCAGTAGTCCTTTGGAAGACTATAATATTTAGAACATGTAGAGTCATGAATGTTAGTTGGTCTATTGATTAGGTATCTAGTCTTCTGAAGATCCTTTTTGGTTGAATGAGGATAAATTGAAGTTTGAAAATAATTTTAATTTATTTTTAGTGCTAAAAACATGTACATAATATATATTTGGTTCACCTTGAATAAAACATATGAATTTTTTTTAATAAAAAAATTCAAATAGGATTTTATTTTCCACAACTTCCCCACCACCATTTATTCAATGCCTCTTCCTCTTCCTCTTCCCCATCTAGAAACATTTCTATATATGCACAAACATGTTATGTATATGCCTCTAATTGACTAAACTAGAGAGCCATTTTCCAATATTCATTTAATGGAGCTTGAGGGCAAGAGCTAAAAGAATCAACCACACCCCTATGCTTGAACTCCAACCAAATCTAAATCCTCTAAAGTTTTCTAGGCATCTTCCAATATTCATTTAATGGAGCTTGAGGGCAAGAGCTAAATGAATCAATCCCACCCCTATGCTTGAACTCCAACCAAATCTAAATCCCCTGAAGTTTTCCAACCCTCAATCATGAAAGTATCAGTGTTGGGGTTACTTACAAATTCGGGCAAGAGCTAAATGAATCAATCCCACCCCTATGCTTGAACTCCAACAAAATCTAAATCCCCTTAAGTTTTCCAACCCTTAATCATAAAAGTATCAATGTTAGGGTTACATACAAATTCTAAATAAGAAATGTTCTTTAGCTTAAGAGAATTTAATAACTTAATATCTAATAATTTGTGTAATCTTTCACTCAATTTTTAAATCTATAGTATCAAAATTGATATATGGTGACACTTTATTTATTATCCCATGTTAATATTTTACTATTCATTATTTATGTTCTCATTTTCATACAATCATTTGAGATGACAACAAATATGATGAATATTTTTTTGTTTTTAAAATATATTAGAGAAAATTTTGTGTTTATAAGTTTTTTTTTTTAAGTATTAAAATTAATTTAAAAAATATTTTTTTGGTGTTTTTAAAATATATTAGAGAAAATTTTGTGTTTATAAGTTTTTTTTTTTTAATATTAAAATTAATTTAAAAAATATTTTTTGGTTCTTAAAATATATAAGAGACAATTTTGTGTTTATATGTTTTTTTTTAAAGAAAGTATTAAAATTAATTAATAATTAATAATTTATTTATATAAATAAAATGAAATATATATGTGTTATGTAATTTTTATGTTTTTTTTAAGTATATGGTTTTATGTATATTAATAAGAATATAAAATATTTATACAAAATTCATGTATTATTTACCTACTATTGGTATGTTATTGGGGAAACTAGATCAACAACAATGGTATAAGTCTTCAGTCCATATACTTTAATATTTTTTATTAAGACTATATTATTGACACAGTTTGAGCATTTCAAAGTTCTAAATTACTTAGAACAAACTAAATAGCACCACTTTTAGAATAGAAGTAAAGTAAACAAAAAATTAAACATACTAGAGATTAATATAATGGAGCTTTACTAGATTCTCGAGGAAGCTCAGGAACTGGTTGTTGGGGGACCTTCACTAGTTGGTTAGAATTCGTTGTGCTTGGAGTTGGGAGCCTAGATTGGATTTCTCTTAGTAGCAATTGTACCTCATCCAACCGCAAAAGGATTTTTTCCTACGACTCCTCTCGATCCTACAACATATTTCCCATAAGAATTTTGATGTGCCAATACAGGTCAACCATCTTCCAATACTTGGTGTCGCGAGCTCTAAAACTACCTATGTCAGGGACCCAACTGCCTCTCTCCTCATCTATTTCCCAGTCATGGATTAAGCTCCTCTCCAAGCATATTTCCCCTTCTACATTTTCCATTTTCACGGATATGTAGGGGAGTGAATACTTTGAATTCCTATGTGGTGGCATGAGCATCCTATTGCACCCTCATTCTTGGGGGCTCTAGAATATAATTTCGTGAGACAAAGGGATCAATCTGGGTCTGACTTCCTCGATGGTATCATCAGGTAGGTGACATAGTTGAAACCCCGTCGATGGTGAGATCTAGAGTTCTTTCAAATCTATGGAAGTCTTAAGTGTTTCACAAATATCTGAAGCATGGTATCTTCTATAACAGAGTTGAGCCTCTCCTTTTACCTTTCCATTATCACGCATTACCATGATACAACCAAGACCAATTGTTCCTTTGCACTCATGGAGTTTCTCTCTCTCTAGGATTTCCCTTGCTCTATTATCATTTGAATTGCACGCGGTGTGGATCATGGTTAAGCAAATGTGCAAGGTGAAGGAGGAGCACATACCTCCATTACTATCAATTAAATTTTTCATTCAATCCATTGACCCAAGCGTCATTCCCCTCATGCCTGTTAATGATGTTATTGTCTCAATCTGTCACCTGTTACCCTCCGATTGAACACATCCTCATTCTGCACCATTTCCAATAACACTTACGTCCTCAACACCCCATCCAAGGAAAAATTATTTTTTATGTTAAAATTATTTTAATTTTTTTTGTATTTATAAAAAAAATTAAACTTTCATTAAAACATTTAAATTTTATATTTGATTTAAAAAAATTAAATTAAAAAAATATTAGTTTAGCTCGTTTGATACTTTTATTTAAAGAAATTATAGAACCCTTTTAAAATCAAATCATAAATTTCAAACTTAAACAAAGTTTACTATGATTAGTTTTGTATATAACTAAATGAATTTAATCATAATCTAAGTTTTTTATAAATAAATCAAATCCATAATTTTTAAGTCACAAAATTAAATAATCCCATACTTAAATGTATAGTCCTTTTCAAAAATGACTTTGAAAATGAAGTATATAAGATGTGATGGATGATGGACATTGCTCTTGTTTATCCATGTGAGAAGGAAGGACAATAATCCAAATCATTTGGACCATGAGGTGTGTACATTATAATCTCATTTCAAGCGATCAAAATAAGGAAACCACATATTGACATAGGGGTATAAGTATGTGTTGTATGAGATTATCTCTTACTTTTTTAACATCAAATTTTTTCATTGTAATATTGGTTTGAAAAGATTATTTATTTATCTTAAGCAACGTGGTTACATAGGTAAAATGATTTTCTAAAAATAAATTATTGAATATAATATTTTATTTGATAAAACTTGTGTGAAACAATATTTGCATTGAGTAGCTTATTCATGTTTTTATATAATTAAATTTTGGTGGTACCTAACATATTATCATCATCATTTATATGTGATATATTTTGAAGTTTAATTATTGATAAAAATAAAAATATATTTTAAAATTTTAAAATGTATATTATGTATAGTAAGTAGGGTGTATTGCGTGATATTTCATGTTTGATATTTGTATTATTATAATAGAAATATTTGAAAATGTTAAGAAAGAATTATAATATAAATATTTGAAAATGTTAAGAAAGATGTTATAGTTTATATTTTTCATTTTGTTTTTAAAGTAAGTGTTTTTTATTCAACTATTAACATAATGTATGGAGATGATTATTATCTCAAATCATTTAGATATCATAAGATTTTTCAAGTAGAACTCAAAAAAAATCATGTTTGTTTGCTTGCTTAAAGAGGGAAATCAGGGTTAAATTAAAATTGTAATCAGTTGTGACTATAAACAACCAGAATTCGACGAAGATGATTAATAAGTAAACTAGATAACCAAACCATATAAGCTTGAGCATATGAATAAAAAAAGACTCATATAAAGTCAAACTAAAAAAAAACCAAGTTGTTTTCAATCATGGAAATAAGGCACATGAGAAGTAGGTGAGGAGGTGTTGGTGTTGAATCCCACGTCCAGAGAAGTCCCAACTTGTTGACGACTGTCTCGAGTGACTTGGAAAAAATTGTCATTACATTTAACTAATCGGGAAACCATAGTAATGAGCAGTCAATTTTGGTCCTCCAAAGCTTCCAAACATTGCTGAAATTGCCTGTAATCTTCGTCCTTTGAGAGCATTCCTTGAGTGACCATGGTATTAGTATGCCAGTACAGCTCCAGAGTCCTGTAGAATTTGGATTCCCTTGTTCAAGTGCAACCCATGTCTGGAATGATATCCCCCACCTAAGCATTAACCTCTTCATCTTCTTGGGCAACTCAAATAATCTTCACATCCTCCTCTAGAGCTGGCATGGCAACCTAAACTCTCTAAGAGACAAACACAACATAAAACTATGCAGCTTCCACCGTGGCCATGACAACAGGGGTTTGGCGAACTGGAATCTTCCTTGCTCGGGAGACACATGGATCCATGGAAACGCGAGGGGAAAGAAAACAATAGGCCAGGGGTGAGCATTGTGAGAGACAAAGATCGCTTCAAGCATGAACTAGAGGTCAAACATAAGCCAACATTAAGGGTCATAATGAGCCATAGGGAACCTATGTACCATTCTTAACCAACCAACGATCATCATAAGCACAAGAGGGGAATGTACATAGGGACCAGGACCATTAATAATCATTAAATCCAACACAATTGTGAGTTGTCTAGAGATCAGTCCACTAGTCATTTCCCAATTGCTCGCGTTCTGCGAAATGTCTCGATGTTCAACATGAGCACTCTCTCATGACAGTGGCATGTTGAACGGGACAGGGCAAGCTACCACCACATCCACCCCACAGTCCTCAACCACTCCAAGTGGCACCCCACGGTCTTCAATCACTTTGAGTGGCACACAATCCAGGGGAGTTTATACCTCCTCATTCAGTTAAATGACAAATTATTGATTCTTGCGTTAATTGTAATTACTTTTGAGATTTTTTTAAAGTTTCAACAAAGAAATTTTGAATAAGTACCTATAATGTTAAATATAAAAATAAAAAAAAATTCCACTCCAAATACATGGAGACAAACTTGTTCTTTGCATGGACCAATTAACCTTTTATATTTCTTACATTGTTATTTCTTACTTGCTATTAAATAGTTTTTATTAATTTCTATAACAATTTTGTTACTAATTTATTAATACAATTTATATATATTAAACACATTAATAATTAAAGAACACACACATATATGTATGTTTGTTTGTTTCAAAGAAAATTTTGTAGATTTTTTTAAACATTTCTCTACATTCTCGAATAGTATTTTTTTTTTTTAAATTCGGTAATATTTACAACTTCTAATTCAACAAGAACATTGAATAAAACATACACAGAGAAAAAACCAACTTATACAAACAACCTTGAAACCTCTTACACAAAGCTGAAAACACTAAACCATTAAAATAACTCACCTCTCTATATATTCAAACAAGAATATAAATATTCAATATACACTAATACTTTAAATTTAAATTTTATTAAATTATTAAAAACATTTTATATCTACTATATAACCATATTTACCATATTTATCTCCAAATTAATTTAACATCTCAAAGATTTATATGATTTGTGAAACTTTAATAATTAAAATATATTATATTTATATATAAATTTAGAT
>ML813680.1:278719-313865 GCA_009831015.1 Picea engelmannii
AATATAACACATACCCAACAATTATGTCCAATGAAAAATCACCATGTAAGACAAGTCTAAGCAATAATTAATCATCAAAATTAAATCATAAGATAGGTGTCACAATCTCTAAGGTTGTTTCACAGTCCCAACTATGATGCCTAGGAGAGGTGCCACACAAACTGACTTAATTTTTCCTGTAGTCCTTTTGTTGTCCTTGAGAAGAATGAGTAAGAGAGGGATGAGATAATAAGTTTGAAACAAAAGTTTTCTCATGGAATGTATTAGGTTCAAGTGAAATTGGCAGAAAAAATACAGTGTGCCAAATCATAATTTTAACTACCAAAGTGATCATGTGTTTGCAATAAGTCATAAATTACTAGTGTTTTGTTGTGTATAACCTTATATTTTATTTGATTGGGTCCTAAATGATTTTATTTTGGTCAAAATAATAGGAAAGGTGGCATTGATACACTCATTTCCCATTTGCTTGCTTCAATTGTTGTTGGATGAGGGATTGACCCTACTCAATGGTTGGTATGGGTGTTGTTAAATATTAACAATCAAATCTCGGTCTCGACCAACATGCATTCCTTTAATGTCATTAATGAAAGAGTATGGTTTTGACTATTGATGGTTGATGGTTGGTTGTTGATGTTTTCTAGATATAGTTCCTGCACACATGTCTTGTCCACTGAACTTGGATTGAAAAGCATCACTTGCTTTCATAGATGGCTATGTAGACCCCCTAGATACTTGAGGAGTACATTTGGGATCTTAGGAGAGATACCTAGCATGATGGCCATCTTTCTGAACTCAGTGATGTACTCCTGTACACTCTTCCCTTGCTTTTTTTTGAAGTAGTGCCACCATATCCATTGGTCCTGTACATACCCGATAGGGTAGAATTGGGACTTGATGAGGTTTTTGAATTCCTCCCACCTAATTAATAGCAGATCATCCTCTAGCCTAAGTGTTTCCATATGGATTTCTGACCAAGTTAAAGCATAGACCTCTAACTTCGGTCTGGAAAATGATATATTTTTTTCTTCATCTATATGGTGAATGTTGAAATAAACTTCTAGTTACCATAACCAATGATTTAGTTTTAATGCATTGATATCACCTTGGTATGGCTTTATGTCCACTTTTGCTTCCATTTTGAATAAATATTGTGAAGGGTTTATGGTAATGGAACTCAACTACTCTTTCTCAGGTTCTTTCCGTGACTCATTCTCTGGGACTTCGTTCTCCACCGGTTTCTTGTCTGATATGATCTCTAAGTTTGAACCTCCAACTTCTCTAAACAATCTGATATTTCTTACTAAAGATTCCATGAGGAGGGACATATTGTGAGATATGTCAGCAACTTGCTCTTCCAACCTCAAAAATATCTCATCTACTTGATATAGAGGGTTGTTATGAACATAATCGTCAACCATGGCTAGGGTTCTGCGACTTTCTCCTTAAACTAATTTCTTGGTCCTTGTAACTTTCCAAAAATACCCCAAGAAAACCTTCTCTGATACCAATATGATCTATAAATTTTTGTGTATATTCCATTGGACAGTTCGTCACAATATCTAACAAAATACTTAAATCTTTACTTTCAAAGTTAATTTCCTTTAGATATCATATTCTTTAATTATTGGTTTTCTGCTTAAAATGCATGAAATAGATGAAATGAAAAAAATAGAGAATCAAAACAAATACTCATACACCATCCACAAATAAACACAATATATAACATGGGAAATCCAATATAGGAGAAAACCCAACTAAAAGTTGAGGTCACTCTGCTCTCTTTTCTTCAAATGAAAGTACAAAGAAAGAGACACTCTATGTGGCATTTCCTTTGACATTGTGGCCTGCATGGATGCTACATAGTCTCTCCTCCTATGATATTCTCTCAAATTACCACTCTTAGGTTCTCTGCTCAACTATGGAACAAATATAATGTTAAAGAATGTAACCACTTCTCCTCCTAGAGGCCCAATATTTAACATAGCGCGATAATCTTCTACGGGTGTGATTTTGAATTCCTCATCCCTCAATTAGTGACAAGGTTTGGACCTTCTACAATATTCTAAAAATTCCATGCATGGCTAGCCCCATATGTTTGAGTAAGGGGGGCTGATGTGGCATCCACTCATACCATGGTGGTCAATAAGGTAGGTCAACTTGCAGGAGACATAACTTTTGCATGCGAGCTTCGATTGAGGCATGGTTTGCATTGTTGGAAAGTTTTCTAAGTGTAGAACATCGTCAAGTGTGTGTTCATTGGTTTTGATGATCCATATTATTTTGAAAACAAAATGAAGGAGGAAATATAACAATGAAATATACAAAGATATTTCAATAAACACAGAGATACAATAATGCACGATTTTTATTAATGACAAAAATGTACAAAAACTGTAAAAATATAGAGTGAATGAACTCGCTAGAATGGTGGTCGCTTCTCTTTGAGAAGAGATGTGATGGCTAATATCATTCACAAGAAGATGATGATGGTTACAATGAGGCTCCACATGCCTTTTTAACATAAATAAAATCCAAAACCCTAACCCTGGAAGATGAATGCCAAAATTTTTATGGGCCCGATGGGGGTAGTTGATACGTCAACTTCCCAAGGGCGTAACTTTTGCATAAAATCTATGTTTGGGGCTCACGATAGATAGTTGGAATGGTCTATCTAAGGACTAAATATTTTTCCATCACACTTTGTCTAAATCCTACAATGTGACTGTGGTGGGCCCAAAAAACATTGTTTAGGGCCTCAAAATGGCCCTAGAAGTTTAGGACCCGAAAAGCTATAGAAAAATTGCCAACGTGGAAATGCTTGTTTTGAGCCAACGAAATTGGTGGGTGGCCATTGATTTCTTCCAGGATCATTCTCCCCCCCTTAGGAAGAAATGGTCTCCATTGCATCAAGTTCCTGGGGAATCTTTTTCTTAATTCAAACGTTGGTGAGTTGCTTGCCTTCTTGAAGAAGTTGTCCTACTTAGGTTGTTGAAGGTTGTTATGAACCTATTGTCGGAGGGGTTGGATCCATTCAAACAATATAGCTTCGTGATATTACTAAGTGTGGGAGGAATCTATCAGTGAAGATGCATCATGAAGAGCATGAATGGATTTATTATAACTTCACTTGATTGGATAGTGTGGAGGCACCCATGTAGGTGCAATATGAATATCTTGGTGCTCTTCTAAAATATTGTTGATCTGATTCTACCAGAGACAAGGGTATTGGGACAAGGATGCAGTGATTGCATTTTCCTTCTCTTCTGAACAAATTGTGAAGAGGCTAAACTTTGTGGTATGAAGTATTACTTTACTGTTTTGTTGGGACAATAGTTAGAACTACCTCTGGTATCCTGTCGAGTTGACCCCCCAAAATAACAATGACGCTATTGGGTCAAGACTCATAAAAAACATGATGCTTCCAAATATATGGTTGGGCTAATAGAACATCATAGAATTCCAGTGGGGAAACATCACATAGTACCTCATCCTTGAAGGACTTGATGTCGTATGGCAAGAGACACTGATGGTTGACACAAATATCTCTTCCTCGGCAAAACCATCCTGTGATGTTGTCAGAAAATCCAATTGCTTGATGACCTATGTTGAGATGATTTTCTTCTAGAGTCCATTATTAAAAATAAAATGCAAGGGTCCCCTTCACCCACATATGTTAATGGAAGAGGCACTTCCCCTCAGGTCCTCTGGTTCTTTTGGTTGGATTGTCGTGGTCGCAACAATAACAGTGGGTTCTGCATCAATGATTTATATCCTTTTATTATTGTATGAATCAGAGTTTGATTCGGGGTTTAGCTCTATTTCTTTGATCTCAGACACCAATGCTTGTTTTAAGTGACATTCATCAATGTTGTGCTAAGGTATTTTGTGGAATTCGCACCACTTCCCAGTGTCCTTCTTCGTCTTCCTATTGCTCTTCTTTTCCTATGGCTTAGACTAGTTGTCTTGAGTTTGGTTGCTCTATGAGTTAGGGACGCCTTTACGATACTTTGTTTGTTTCGGATTTGCAGGCCCGAACTCCTAATTGTTTTGTTGCTTAAATTTCTACTCGTTTTTGACAACATATCGATAAGCAACTCCAAGTGATGAAATGTCCAGAAATTCCATTTCGATTTAGATGTACTTGTGAAGAGCCCCATGATATTTTAGAACCAAATGTCGCTCGGGGCCTTTGATACCCAAATTGATGTGCAAGGTATGGAATGTATTTGTGAACTCTGGTATTGTTTGGTCCCTCTCTTGATGTAGTGTGGTCCATCTCATGTACTGGTCATCATAGTTTCCCACAGGGAAATATTGTTTCTTGAACGCATCCATAAAAAAATACCAATTGGGCTTGACCCAAAATATTCCAGACTCCTCTGTGGAATTTTTCTCTGAGTAAGTTTCCCACCAATGTTTCACATGGGGGAGATTCTTAAGGAGTGCAAATGTGATCTTTTCTTTGTCGAAAAAATTGTGAACAGAGAAATAACCTTCTAATAAATTTAACCATTTTTCCAAAGCATCCACATCGATCTAGCCTTTAAATACAAGAATAACAAAATTCACTTGTACCTTGAATGGGGCAGCATCTCCAAAGTGACTGCTTGTCTAAGACACGCCTGCTATTATCAGTAATTGTTGAAGGATTTGGGAAAAATTCTCCAACATCTCGTTCCTCTGTTGCGCAAGGGATTCCGTGAGAAACAACTTGATGGGATATTATGCTCCCTAGTCTCTCTTTTCATCCTCCATGGGAGGCCACTTGGGCTGGCAAGAGCGGTTTTCCTCAATATAAAATGGCTCAAGACCCAACTCTCTATACCCTGACCTTGTTGGGGACTTGCACTAAGAAATGAAAAGGAGTAGCCTTCTTTGATATCATTGATCCAGATTATTTTGAGAATGAAATAAATGCGGAAATATAACAATGAAATAAACAAATATATTGCAATAAACACATAGATACAATAATGCACGATATTTATTAATGACATAAATGTACATAAAATGTAAAAATACAGAGTGAATGAACTCACTAGAATGGTGAAAAATTATCTCTAAGAAGAAATGTGATGGTTACGCTCATTCAAAAGAAGGTTATGATGTTTATAATGAGGGTCCAAATGCATTTTTAACATAAAGAAAATCCAAAACCATAACCCAAAATATGAAATGCCAAAAGGTTTGCAGACCCCGATGGGGGTAGTTGATACGTCAACTTCCCAAGGGTGTAACTTTTACATACGATCTCTATTTGGGGTGCACGATAACTCATTGGAAATGTCTATCTGAGGAATACACATTTTTCCATAAAAATCTGGATAAATTTTATAGTGTGACTGTGGCAGGCCCAAAAAAACATTGTTTAGGGCCTCAAAATGACCCCAAACGTTTAGGACCCGAAAAGCTGTAGAAAAAAGGCCAAGGTGGAAACCCCTGTGTTTTGAGACAACAGAATAGGTGGGTGGCCACTGATCTCCTCCTGGACCATTTTAGCACCAAACCCCCCCAAAAAATTATTTAATACCTCAAAATGGCTCTAAGAGGTTCCAGATCCCAATTTTCCAAATTGGGCCCTAACACTAAAATGGCCCTGTAAGTTGATTCCTCCAATTTTTTCCACTATAAAATCATTACGATCTATGAAAAATAAAATAATGATCCAATCCATATAACACATCCCCATTTAGGGAGGATTTTGGTCCCCAAAATCTTTACTAAATGAGGTGAGGAAAATTTTCATCTACCTTCCCCTTGGAGTACCACTTTTCTTTCCCTGGAAGTTGTCCTTTCAAACCAATATGAAAAAGGTCATGCTACCCGTGTCATTCTGGATCACTTCTATAAGACCACATACTTTTCCAACTATACCTAAGAATTTGGTGCTATGTCCTCTATGGAAGGTAGAACCTACTCCTCCTCCTGATTCAACATGGAAGGCTCAGAGAGTTTGAGATTCTCCACATTCACTATTGAGTAAATGAACATGTATAGGGGTAGACTGAGTCTATAGACATTATCTCCCACCTTCTCCAATGTCTCAAAAGGGCCATACCGCTGAGACTAGATCTTCTTACTAGGCCCCTATAATATTTTCTTGTTCGATTGTAACCAAACTTTGTGTCTCACTTTAAATGACTTCTCAATTCTATGTTGATCATGTCTGGCCTTCTATTTTTTCTGTGACTTGTTCAACATCTCCTGTACTTGCAAATAGATTTTCCTACTCTTATCAAAAAAATGTTCTTCTCTATCAAATATTGATAGAGAAATCAGTTTCGATGGGCCTCATTCTATATGGAAACACAAGTTTGAAACCCACCCCTTTCGGGAGGAGACACAAAAAAATAAAACCATGATAAGTGTTGGTGTGGTCTAGGACGAGTGTGATCCCCGAGTGATTTTGATGGCTTATATTCCCCTAGTTCATGGTTTCTTAGCCATAGGATAGTCCCACGGGTCACAGACACACTAGCAAACAAAAAAAAAATTATGCTCTCAATGCATTTTCTATGAGGTCCTCCCTCACTCATCCTTGTTGTCCATATATAACATCCAAGGATGAAGGTGGAAAATATCCAAAGAAAGTTTCAAAAGGTGACTTACTAGCAGAAGTGTGGACTTCTCTATTATAAGAGTTGTTGGCCCTTGACCAGGTTTTGTTGAAACGCTGGTCATGTTTGACCAATTTTGGGACTTTGTAAGGCTGGTCGAAGGCAGAATGCAAGGCGAAGTGGAGATCGCAGGATCTTTCCCCCTTTTTAGGGATTTTTGGGATTAGGGTGTATGTAACGGGTATGGGATGTCGACCCATGGATTTTCCCATGTTTAAGCCCTTTTGTAATGTATAAATAAAAGGCTAGGCAATGTAAGCAAGGGTCAGTTGTAAGTTGTGCTAAGTGCAAGTGATTGTAAGAGGCTTTGTGTATGTTGAGATTTGCAGAGCTAAGTGCAAGTCATCTGTGGTGCTTTTTTCATAGACGGTGTAAGTCTCTATTCTTATATCTACTCGGGGAAGGAGGATCGGACGAGGTGTGCATAGATCTCTTGTCCTATGCGGAGTGATTTTTGTGGCTCTGTGCATGTAGAAGATTGACAAAAGATAATAAAGAAGAAGAAGAGTTGGTGGACGTAATCCCACGCTGGGGGTGAACCACGTATATCCTGTGTTATGGTTGCTTTGTGCATTGTGATTGTTATTTTATTGATTTGATTTATTCTTAGTGTAGTAATATCTATTTAGATGCATCTGATATGATGAATATGAGACAAGAAAACCCTGAAGAGGGCCCAAAGACTAAAGATATGATAAAACCCCAGAAAGAATCAGAGACTGTATTATTGTAGATGAAAGAAACCCTAAATGATCACAGATACATCAACTTATCAGAGATCCTAAAAGAAAAAGAATGTATAGAAACAATAATACGAGACTTCGACATAGACTGTGTATTGGATGCAGAAACACAGGTGAATATCATGACTGAAAGAACTTGGGAAATTTTGGGAAAGCCTGCTATGGTTCCTTCATTGGGAGGAATAGGATTATTTAGAGGAAAATTGATAACCCTATGTGGAAGACTTACCCAGACATCTATGAGTACGCATGGAACTTCGACAGAGGAGGAATTCAAGGTCGTTAAATTTGTTGAGAACAATGCTCCATTTGCTATTTTTCTTGGAAAATCTTGGATTGAGAAAGATCAAATACGAAGAAAACAAGAAGAGGAGGATCTAGAACAAAAAAATCAAGAACTAATGAATTTCATGGCTAGGAGAATAACACACTTAATAAAAGAACAAGAGGACAATTCAAACCTATTGAGGACTAGGAACTTAGATGTCGAAGTTGAAAGAACCTGGGAAGACTTGAAACATCTATCCATACAGGAGAGTAGAGCACCTACTCCAGAAAGAGAAGAAGTATTACCTTTGAACCTATTGATGGGTCTTAAATCCCTTGATTCAACAGTAGCAAACAAACCTGCCACCGAGGCCCAATTAGACTCTGCAGTGTTTAATAGTGGAATGGTTCTCCAGATCTTGCGATCCGGACAAATTATTGATGGGCTTTACGTTTTCTTGTGAAGGCTCTTCCTTTAGTTCAGACTATTCTCTTTTGTATTTTCTCTTGGGTGGGACCGATATGAGATGTAAGATGGTATAAACCAACTTGGTAACAAGCAGAATTAAGTTTTAAACTACTGGGGAAGAGGTTGAGCTTGGGATAACCCACTGATGAAGCATGCAGATGACAATTTTATACCACAGGCCTAGTACTAATACATTAACCATGTGAGCATCAAATTATTGTCTGAGATACCAATTACCAGAAAGAAAACACATATGCAATGAGATAATCACAAGCAAAATAATTCATCTACCATAACCATTCATCACATGATAACACAACGATTCATCTTCATCATGAAAGAAAAGAACAAAAAAACATTGCACCAGATAACTTGACAACAAAATTAATTGTTCTTACTCATTACAACCTCATTCATGAAATAGGATAGGAAATAATTCTTCTCGACGTCCAATCATACATGCAGTTGATGAAAATAACTTGTCTCGGGTCTAGAAGGACTTCTTAATTCAAAGAAGCTTCAAAATAATTCTTAACAACCAGAAATAAAGAGTTCTTGCAACAACCATCGACCCTTTACTAATTGGTTGATGCCTTTATTTATAGTCTAAATTCCAACTAAAAACAACGGCTAAGTGCAGTTTAATCTAAGAAAAATACGCCACGTGGCATCATCTTCTAACAGTTTCTTTAACATTCAACTCAAGATCGTTCTTTGAAAGGATGAATTTTCAAATACTCAGACCAACTGATAAACAACTCTTCGCAGGTTTGGGCCCATGGAAACCTATGTTGTTCCATTAGAGCCACGTAAAATCATCGGATCTCCATCGCATGCACTCGGTACTTCACCATACTTTTTTTTTCATTGTTGTAGCACCGAGCGAGCCTTAATTGTATGTTCCATGAATCATTTCACTTGTCCTAGTGTTGCATCGGTCACCGTCACTAGCTCTTTGACCCATAATGCATCTTGTTGAGCATGTGCTTTAACTATTTCACATAGGTCGACGAAGTCGTCGGGGGTGCCCAACTCGGGGAGTCCAATATCCTTCATTGCTTTGTTGATTTTTCTCCAATGTTTCTTGCAGTTGGCCCACTACTCTTGAATTTCCTGGTGTGTTTCTTGAGACATATTAGCCCAATACTCGGTTGATCACTTCATATGATCAAGACTACTTTTGCTTATCATCCAAATACCGTGTTCTTCTTTCTCTCAGCCCTGGTGGACCGCATCAATGTATTCAAGTATGTCTACGGCTTGCTGCGCCCTTTCATGCCATTGCTCCATGTCCTTGTATGTTGCTATCATCATGAGCATGTCCTCCTAGAGTTCAACTATCTTCACAGTAAAAAGGTGCCTCTCCTATTTGAACTTGTTTAAGCTTCTTCGAACTCACTCTTCAGATATACAACGATTTGTGTGGTGCCCTTATAGTATTCATCCAAATGATGAAAATTTTCTAGCTCCTTCAGAGAGATGACTAATTCCTTTTCATCTCGTTTGGCCATGTCCAGGTTTTCATATGAGAGTGCCTTCCCTACACCGATGAGCTCAGATGTTCTGGCATTTTTAGTGTTTATCAAATTATCCTCTGCGGTGATGAGGATAGAATGATCCAATGTAATCTTCCTTTTCTTTGTGGTTATTTGGACTATGGCCTTCCTCTTTCGGTCATAAGAGATTGCATAAATATCAGCTACCTCATCTACAGGCTCGGGAATCTTCTAATCACCCCATGTGAGTGTGTTTCTCGGATATTCGGTGGTGTGTATCTGTTCCAGGTTAGGTTCTTGAACCTCCTTGTTGTGTTCTGAAGGCCCAGCCTCTGACGGTCGCTTGTCAGGGATCTGAGTATTGAGAGAAATAGAGGCATCAGGAAGAGACTCGATATTTACTTGCTTGTCGGCAGTCAAATCGTCGACTTCCTTTTGTGGGGATCCTCCCTTTGGCTCATCCGATTCTGAATTATCCTTCGGATCATCAACTCAGGTCTCCGGTGCTTTGGGGTTCATTGTGTTGGGAAKAATTTCATCTTCTTTTTCCTTTCGTGAGACTTCCGGGGTTTGGACCTCAGGATCAGGAGAAGGCATCTTCTCGGGTCCCTTTTCTTCTTGGACAYGCACAGGGGTATCGTGAGATGACTTCGGGCTCTCATCATCACTATATATAGTTATAATCTTGCTCAAAGGATTAGGCACGCGTGTTTCTACTGCCACCCATCCTATCTCTGGTTGAGTCATTATGGTTGTCGACAATCTGATTSGTAGCCTCATGGAATCAGGGTTATTTGACCCATTGATGTTACCAAGGTTTATGGAATTAGGTCCGCTCACCCCCACTGGGATTTCTTCCTAGATTTTGGTTGGAATATTTGGAACTACGATGAAATCCAGGTTATCCTTCATATACTTCATTAACAGTTGAGCCTGTTGATACATGAGTCCTCCCATCCCCTACACAATTTGTACCTCAGAGAAATCTAAATCTAGTATCGAGGCTACCTGGGAAACTTTTGTTATTTCGACGATTTCTTGAGGTGATTCCACTACTTCGGTTGGTTCAAATGCCATCCTTTCTCCTATATCTCTGAGGACCTCTTGAGCCGTCTATTCTAGGATTGTCGCTTGCTCATCCAATCTCATAGCCTTGAACCTAGTTTCCTTAGGGTCAACCATCCTCGCCATTACTTCATTCCAGTCTTGAGCATTTTTGGTAAAGATATTGTCCTCAAATATGTCATGGGTGTATGGCCAACAAGAAGATACTTGGGACGTGTGCTTCGGAACTAAACCCTTAGGGTCATCCTTGCGAAAGCGGCCAGTATGGAATCAAATTTATAATTATATTAACCCTTATTTCTTGGCCTGAGCTATGTCTTTTACCATGTAGAAACCAACATGATACCCATAAGGTATGAAGGCCCACTTCTTACCCTTTACCAGAGTGGCATTATAACCCTGCAGGATGGTTTGATAATAGATTTCCCCAACTACTAATCGATCGGGGACATATAAAGGTAACATATGTGGTGCTCTGATGGCGCCGAAAACCCTAATGTAGGTGTCATGCTCATCCAGATACAAGTTGCCTAATTTGGATATAATTCTTTTAGCTGCATCCGACAACCTTGGGCACTCTTTCCTAAACAGTAAAGAATGAATATGTGTGATAAAATGATCGCAAATGAGAGAGTATGATTTCTTGTACCTGTTCTCCCACAAGATGCCTAAATACACATGGACCGGGAGCTCTGAGGTATGCCAGTTTAAGTTCATTCCAGCGAAGGCATTTCTTGTGCAAACAACATCCAATAGGTAAGACGCCATGTAAAAGGATGGGGTTTCTCCCTCTTTCGGCGTTTGAGCCTGTTGTATGCAAGTACTCAACTGGTTGGAGATGATGGGACCCCAATTGAAACTTATTCTTGAAATGGATACCGTATAATCCAGAGGCATCCAAGGCTCTGAAAATAGGGAACAATATTTCTCCCCATGTAATCGGCAGAGGAGAGCCATCAAATATATGTATGGGTCCCTTAGGTTGGTTGTTGGATACCAGCTAGAAGTCCGGTTTGTGAATGTTTTGTATTCCCTCCACCACGACACCATAACTTTGTTGGTGTCGTGTTTCGCATAGAAATTTATGACAAAATCTGTGTTCATATTCTCTTCCGACTCCCTGAGCTTGTAGTAACTTTGAACCTCTGATGGCAGGAAAACCCCGATGCACTCACCTTTGTCTTCATTAATCAAACATTTTTGTGCATCAGTGTGATCAATAAGCCATTTCAGGAGCTCAATGCAAGGAAATACCGGAGTCCGGCTTGCCACCATGTGCAGATACGCCTTGAGGACATTCAAGAGGAATTCATCGTCGAGTCTTCTCGTATCAGGATCGTTGTGCGGGGTATATTCGGGGAACTCCTCACACTTGATTTTCTAGAAAATTTCTTCCCAGCGCAGGAACACTGTCTTGGTCCCAATGTTCACCTCTATTTCTCCAAAGGTCAGGGGTTGAACGAAAGCCTTCTTGTTGGTTTTTTTGATGATGAGCACTGGCTTTGGAACAAATTCCAATTGTCTAGCAACCGTTGGGGAGGAACCCTCTCCCATCTCTGGTTCTTGTAGCTTTGATGCTCTTGGAGATTTCCTAGGGGTAGGTTTCTTTGGAGGCATTATTCCTGCAACCAAAAATGATCCTTTAGGCATGCGTACATAGCAACGTTGGATAAACCGTATGAGATGAAGCGTTAAACGTCCATGGGTCGGTGCATACCTGTAATGCTTTCTAAATTGTTGTTTAATACCCACTGAACCTTGAAATATCACTCTGGATTGGTCGTCTCACTCCTCTGGATGCTCAGAGCTTCTTTGTGGGCACAATAAGCTGGTTTACAATGGCTCAAAAGGATATAATGATAGAGGTTCTACCAGTTGTATCAAGAAGTTAATACGAATGATGGATGAAATTCAAAACAACCTCCTTCCGAATTTGTGCAAATACATTCTGTGTGGGATGATGGCAGAGGCGCATGGAAAGTTTTATATCAGCATATTCAAACGGTCCTTTTGGTTTGCGCACGAATTGGGAACTAATGCATGATCCTGGAATTAATGAGACTTTTAAATGCATCGTATCTAGCATATTTTAGAGCTAAAACATCCCCATCGCGTAGGATTTCTTAATGAACAAATCAGGAATCGACGGTCTCTTTTATTTGTGTAGGTTTCCATGGATATTTTCCTAAGAAAAATTCCTATGCCGACGGGTTCCATTGCACGATACTGATGTGGAAAAACTGGTTTGATGTGCAACATGGATCTCGGGAGCTAGTAATGACTTCAGGGAAGCCTCGATCGTAAGTCTAGTCACTTGGGTAACGACAGATGGCAACTGAAGATAGGTAGTTTGACCGTACATCTCAGTTGGACTCAGGTTTTCCAACAGAACACGGGTGTTAAAATAAACCTGGGAAAGCCGATGCCAGAAGTTATTGGGGATTGGTGATCGGAGACAATTCAAACGCGTAATTCCTTTGCGGGTTATCATTTTCGTAGATCCCTGATGCCGCAAATATTTTGAAAGTCAGCGATCGACGATATTATTCCTTTACTCACACGATGCGTATTCTTTTTGTTCCTTACTGACACCGACGGGAATCGGTTGTCGAAGATATTGTTGGTGAAACTCATTTGCGAACCCAAAACGTCCATCTGTCGACGCCAATGAGAATTGGCAATCGACAATTACAATTTTCTTGAGCAATTTTCCGAGTCCTCTAATTCTTTCCAATGTCGAGTCTATGAGTGTGTCGGGGAAATTTTTTACTGTCAATCCTCTAAATTAGATAGTAGTCTTTTAAGTTAGTGGTTTCACATGTCTAAGAAAGCTTTTAAAGACTTAAAGAGAATAAAAAAAGATAATAAAAGGGCCCATTTTCATATTCTATAATGCCAAAATATCAAGTAGTACCCAAAAAGGTAAGGTTTGAGAATGGCCTTTTAGGGTGTGTTGAGTGCTCAACAAATGACTATTTACTGGGTGAAAGAAGAATCTCTCTTCTTCTTTTTTTCTTTATTGGAAATATTGTTTTAGGGCTTGGCCATTGATTAGGAGGGAATCAAGTTCCCCCCTCAGATTCTACAGTCGATAAGTTCCTGTGCCAATCTTCTCAACCACCTGGAAAGGTCCAAGCCACATATTCTGAAACTTCGAATGTTTCCCTTTTGTCTCATTTGCTCTGTCCCATTTCAGGACTAAGTCACCTATTTCAAATTTCTTCTCTTTATCCTTATGCTCGTCAAACCATCTTTTCACTATTTGTTGGTGAGCTATGAATTGGATCACCACTTTCTCATTCACATGAGTCAGAGGGATAGCCTCCACCCATTTTGTGAATTAATCAGTGACAGTTAAAATGCACTTGTGTTTTTTTGAAGAGCTTGGTGTAGGTTCTCCTATGATATATAACCCCCATTGCTCGAAAGGCCTAGAAACAATCATAGGTTGGAGTGGGATTGATGCTTTCTTCTCCCTCCCAGCACTCATTTGAAAAAATTTATAGTTTCTAGTGTATGTGTGGGCATCTTTGAACAAGGTGGGCCAATAATAACCAGCTCTCGGTATCTTATGAGCAGTTGTGTTTCCTGGGAAATGTCCACCGATGGGGCCATCATGGAGTTCCTTCAGGACTTTGTCTATGTCTTCTCGTTCAAGACATCTCAATAGTATCCCATCATAATTGATCTCGAAGAGTACTGAATTCAGGAGGTGATATTGTGTAGACTTCAACCTGAGATCTCTTCTTTCTCTAGGGTTGAGATTTTCTGGGTAGGTTCCATGGTGTAGGAAATAAGTCAAATTCTCATACCAAGATTCGGGCCCAGGGGAAATGTATGAAGCTTCATTGCACCATAATGTTATTTCATTCTCCCATCCAGAATCTTCATTTATTTGGTCTTGGGCTTCAACCGCGAGTTTGCACAACCCTTGCCCTTTAACAAGTTTGGCATGTTTTTTATCTAAATTAAATTCTTGGACCGCCGCCATCTAGTTCCCTCTTATTTCCCCCATCTCTTGTTGAGTAAACAAGGATCGAACCGCAGGGTGAGGCACAATTACCTTGGTGTGGTTCTTAAGGATGTAGGACCTAAAGTGTTTTATTTCTTTATATACTGCATAAGCCTATTTTTCTATGGAAGAATAATTTAGTTCGGCTCCTTGGAGGTTAGTACTCATGAATGACACCGGGGCTTCATTATTATCATCATCTTTATGACTCAATACTGTGGATAACGACTGGTTGAAGGTGAAAGTATATAGGAAGAGATCCCTATTGAAATTGGGACTTCGTAACATGGGGACCCGAGATATAGCAGTTTTGATATTGCTGAAAGCATCCTTTCATTCATCATTCCACAAAATTGTAAGGGTTTGATGATTTCTGCGAAATCAGGAGTCAATTTCCTCACAAAATTGATTTGTCCGAAGAAGGACTGCATAGATTTCTTGTTATGAGGCAACGAGAGTTGAGTTATGGCCTTAATCCTTTATGGGTCTATGAGAATGCCTGCTTGGGATATAATATGACCTAACAACTTGCCTTCCTCGATGCCAAAAATAGTTTTCTTTGGATTTAAGGATATACCGTACTTCCTAAACCTTTCAAAAATCTGAGTTAAGTTTTGGATGTGTTCCTCTCTGTTCTTTGAGTACACAGTTACTTCGTCCAGATACACAACCAGACACTTGTTTATTAGTCCCTGAAATGCTATGTCCATGGCCCTTTGGAAGGTCGCTCCTGCATTAATTAACCCGAAAAGAATGCGTTTATAAGTGAAAGTTCCCCACTTGGTTCAGAAGGTGACTGGTTGTAACCTGAGAAGCCGCCCAGTAGAGAGAAAACTTGGTTGAACCGATCTTCTTCTGAGGCCAAAACTTGGTTGTAACCTGAGAAGTCGTCCAATAGAGAGAAAATCTCTGAACCCGACACGGTCTGGAGGAGTTTCTCCATTGGTGGTACTGGGTAATTGTCCTTTTCCAAAGCTCTATTGAGGTTTCTAAAATCTATGCATAAGAAAATTTCACCCGATTTTTTCCTCACTGGAACCAGATTTTCCACCCACGCAGAATGTCTAACCTGGAAGATGATTTTGGCATCTAAGAGTTTCTTAAATTCCTAGTACATTAGAGGTTCCAAGGATGGGTGATATTTTCAGAGCTTCTATTGGAAGGGTTTTACTTCGGGTTTTAAAGGGATAATGTGTTTGATGATGTGGGTATCATAGGTTTTCAAATCTCGATAGGACCAAGCAAAGACATCTTGATATTGTCTAAACAGTTTGAGATGGGCCTTCCTCTCCTCATTAGATATAGTCTTTCTGAGGTTTACCTCCCTTGGGTTCTTTAGGGTTCTGAGATTTATAGTCTCGTGTAGGGGACAAGAACTATTGGTCTTTGCATTTTTAGGCCCCCTAAATTGTTCTTTTAGATCAAATAGATTTTCCAAGTTGGCTATCCCCTTTGGGATCGTGTGAGATTTTTATCTGTCAACAGGTTGACCTGTCCGAGGATTGGTTCCTACTGGTTGTTCTTGTAATAATTCATCGTCAATAGCTAGGTCTTTAAAATTGTCTTAGTTAGGAATTTAATGATCTGTTCAGCTCCTTCAAAGACTTTCCAATTAGAAATGTTGTTAGGAACTGACGGTTTTTAAAGTAGCTCCACAGTGAATCAGGAGGCTTCATAATCCTCTAGAGGTGACAACCTCAAAGAAGCTGTGGCTAGGGAATCAATAAGAATATTCTTCGCTCTGGGAATCACAGTGATATTGAAGGCTTCAAAATTCTCTATTAACCTATGCACTTCCTGTTGATAATTATTTAAGTGCGGGGAATTGAAATGTATAGTATTTCTCACCTATCTAATGATAATCTCAGAATCTTTGAAAACCTTCAATATTTTGACATTTAAGTCCCAAGCTTTCTTTAACCCCTGCACTAACGCTTCATACTCGACGGTGTTGTTGGTGCACTCAAATTCTATCCTACAGGATAGGAAATAACATTTACCTTTAGGATCAATGAGGATGCACCATGCCCCTGACCCTTCTTGCGATTTGGATCAATCAAAATACAAGATCCAACATTATGGGCAGGATGTGTAGGCTTCCCGTTCCCCATTATTTTCCTTTTCTTCCGTTGCTAGCTCTGAGTTTTTTGACATGGGTTCTGGGCAGAAGAGGGTTTCCTCTATTGGTATCGATGATTTCTCTTGAAACTCCATTTCAGATTTCAGGGTGAGAGGAACGTCAGATAAGAGGGGGGGGAAGTTCCCGAACTAGGAGTTGCAGGAATAATTCCCCAGTACAAGGAAATATGTCGATGAAGGTTCATTCAAGGTTTCTAAGTCAGTGATGGTATGCTTCAGATACCTTTCCCTACTGATTCTGATGTTTTTGTACCCCTTCAGTGGTAGCCAAATGTGAGCCCAGTCTGTACTAAAGTATCCATTCAATTTTTCAGACCAGTCTCGGCTCAGCAATAGTCCATAGGCCTCTGGGATATCTACTACAATGATGTCAATCACTTGTAAAAACTTAGGGTGTGTTTCTATTCTGATCATTACATCTTTGATTTCCCCCATGACCTTGACCTGATTTCAGTGTAGTTGTATCACATGTTTATCGCGCTTAAGAGGAACTGCATTTAACTTTTTACAAATAGGCAAGGGCATAACGTTGGAAGATGATCCTGAATATACCAAAAAATTGTGGAGGTTCTTATTGGAAACTTCGAACGTTAAGAGGAAAGGTGGGACAAAAGGCTTCCCCTTCTTATCTTCCGAACAAGTATTCACTCTTGTTTTATTTACTAGTTCTGTGGAAGCTAGATTTCTTTCTCGACCATTGCTAGTTGATGGCTTTTCTATCAAGTTCAAATATTTTAGTAGGAAGTCCTTCTACTAAGGGATCTTTCATATATCCATGAATGATATATTAGCCCTTAAATTTTTCAAATCTTCAACTACGTTGTAATCCAGTTTGGGCGATTCTCAGGTATGGATGTTTATAGGTCCTTTACTGGGAACAAAATCCCTTTTCGGGTGATTGAGAGTTGTATTATCCTTCGGAGTTTGGGTAGTAGCGATGTCTTTTGAGACATGTGGACATTTACTTCACGTTTTCACGACTGAGACTTCTGTGGGTGGTTCTTGAGACTCAAACAGGTCGTCGGAAGGAAAGATCAGGTCGGGATCCCATATTAGCATGGTTGTATATTTTGATGGATCAATCTCTTCTTGGTCAGCAATATTCATGACTGAACTACTTGATTGTTCGGTCAGGGAGACTTCGTCCAGAAACCTATTGGCCATCAAATTCATGGCATGTAGCCATTGAGGGAAGTCTCTTTCAGAGTGGTTTTCCTAGTGGTACGTACAGAAAGAATCGGATGCTACATTCCTTAGATAGATATGTAAGTTAGCTGGGAGAGGTTCAATTGCCTTGAACAGAGGGTTCCTTTTAAAGATAGGCTTATAGGGCCTTTGGCCTTGGTTTCCTTCCCATGCGTTTCTCTTCATGTCTATGATCTTGTTTGATAACTTCTTAACCATATGTTGTAGATATTCTATGTCTCCATTGCCCTTGTTGGGGGTCCGTTCCTCTTGTTTCCCTAGAGGTCTAGTCAAAAGAAGTCCTCTCCTGGGAGGAGGTTGAGCTTCTTTATTAATCAGAGAAAACTAGCCTTATTTACACCCTTTCATCTAGAACTCTATCATTTTGGCTTCTTCAAAATTCTCAGCTAGGGTTCGTTTAGCAGCCCTTTTCATGAACATGGAAATAGAAGTTGGGAGAGCGTTAGCATAAACTTCAATTTGCAATTCCTGAGTTGGCTTAGATTTGGGTTGAAACTTGTTCAAGATGGTTGTGAATCTTTGATTGAAGTCTTTGACCCTTTCTTTTGAACTCATGGTGGCGGCGAATAACTCAGCCATCAAAACTCCCATAGTATTTTCTTTGGTAAATTTGTCTAAAAAATCTTTCTGGAACTTCGTCCAACTGGTTATAGATCCTACAGGTAGATTAAAATACCAAGTGGAAGCGAAATTTTCGAATGTATAAGGGAAAATCCTGCATACTACATCTTCATGTTGGAAGTTCATAATCTTTATCGCTAGTATGAACTTCTTGATGTGATCTTCAGGTAATCCCGATGTATCAAGATCAAATTTAGGGAGTAGTTTCTTTGGGTGTCGGGGAATATTATGTACCCGACCTAGGATGGCCAGAGCATCTCTGGCCAACCAAGGTTGGTTTTTATGAGGCGGGTTTTCCCCTTCTCCCTCGTGATCAATGTTGTTTTCCATACTGTCAGAATCTGAATTAGACTCTTCTTCTTCCGAAAAATCATTTGGTTCAGAGATGTCATCGACTGGCGTTTCGGGTATTAAATACAGAGGAACTTGGATTTTGGTGATTGTGAAATATATTAAGTCCTCTACCGAGTGTACAAATACCTCGTTGGGAGTACTAATCATTGGTCTGCTTTGTTGTTTTCTTCAAGGGAGTATCGGAGCTAAGGACAACGCACTGATTTGTCACACATATGCCCTTTTGATTCTTCTAAATTAATTTACTTCCTCGTGAGGAAGAGCATAGGGTATTTCTGGGTGAAAATATTCTTCCTCGGGCTGGGGTGAGTTACTAATTTCACGAGTACTCAACATGTGTGGGTTGTCATTGGAATGACTAGCCATGCATGTGGATTATTTTTGAATCTATCGGTTGTTTGAAATACTATGTAAAATGTATATCCAACCATTCATTCTCAGGCCCTCCTTCTAGCACCAATTTTTTTGATGGGTCTTAAATCCCTTGATTAAACAGTGGGAACCAAACCTACCATCGAGGCCTAATTAGAATCTGTAGCATTTAATAGTGGAACGGTTCTCCAGATCTTGCGATCCGGCCAAATTATCGATGGGCTTTACATTTTCTTGTGAAGGCTCTTCCTTCAGTTCGAACTATTCTCTTTTGTATTTTCTCTAGGTGGGAATGATACAAGATGTAAGCCGATATAAACCAACTTGGTAACAAACAAAATTAATTTTTAAACTACTAGGGAAGAGGCTGAGCTTGGGATAACTTGTTGCTCAAGCATGTAGACGACAATTTTATACCATAGGCCTAATACTAATACATTAACCATGTGAGCATCAAATTACTGTTTGAGATACAAATTACTAGAAAGAAAACGCATATTCAATGATATAATGGAAAGAAAAATAATTCATCTACCATAACCATTCATCACATGATAACACAATGATTTAACTATATCATGAAAGCAAGGAACAACAAAACATTGCACCAGATAACTTGACAACAAAATTAATTGCTCTTACTCATTACAACATCATTCATGAAATAGGATAGGAAATAATTCTTCTCTGCATCCAATCATACTTGCAGTTGATGAAAATAAGTTGTCTCAGGTCCAGAAGGACTTCTTAATTCAAATCAACTTCAAAATAATTCTTAACAACCAGAAAGAAAGAGTTCTTGCAACAACCATCGACCCTTTACTAATTGGTTGATGTCTTTATTTATAGTCTAAATTCCAACTAAAAAAAATGGCTAAGTGAAGTTTAAGCTAAGCAAAATACGCCACATGGCATCATTTTCTAACAGTTTCTTTAATAGTCAACTCAAGATAGTTCTTTGAAAGGATGACTTTTCTCATACTCAAACCAACTAATAAACAACTCTTTGCAGGTTTGGGCCCATGGAAACCTATTTTGTTCCATCGGAGCCACGTAAAATCCTCAGATATCCACCACATCTGGTCGGTACTTCACCATTCTTTTGTTTAACTGTTGTAGCACCGACCGAGCCTTAATTGAATGTTCCATGAATCATTGCACTTGTCCCGGTGTTGCGTCGGTCACCTTCGCTAGCTCTTCGGCCCATGATGCATCTTGTTGAAAATGCGCTTTAACTATTTTGCACAGGTTGACGAAGTCGTCGGGGGTGCCGAACTCGGGGAGTCCAATATCCTTCACTACTTTGTTGGTTTTTCTCCAATGTTTCTTGCACTTGGCCCACTCCTCTTGAATTTTTTGGTGTGGTTCTTGAGACATCTTATCCCAATACTCGGCTGATCGCTTCATGAGATCAAGACTTCTTTTTCTTATCATCTGAATACTGTATTCTTATTTCTCTCGACCCTGTTGGACTGCATCAATGTATTTGATTCTGTCTATGGCTTGTTGCACCATTTCATGCCACCACTCCATGTCCTTGCATGTTGCTAGCGCCATGAGCATGTCCTCCTGGAGTTCAGTTATCTTCGCAGTAAAAAGGTGTCGCTCCTTTTTAAACTTGTTGTAAGCTTCTTCGAACTCACTCTTCAGGTATACAACAGTCTACGTGGTGCCTGAAATATCCTTGATCCCGCTGATCAAGATATTTACTACTGATCTAATGTTTTGTCTCGCAGATTTGATACACTGGGGGTTTTTGGATGCGTTTTAGTTGTGTGTTTGAGATATTTATGGTTATTTCATGTGCACGCTGGTTATTGCATGTGCATGTTTCTTATTACATGTGCATGCGTGTATTTATGGTTTAAACAATATATAAAGGATGCATGTGGAATTAAAGAGCATCAAATGCCCAATAACATGTATTATGCAACTCAAGCGTGGAAATACAATAACATACTGGAAATATAGAGTATAATCGTTAGCTAGACCTCATGGATCGTCACTGGAATACAAACAAATAGCATAAAAATACCCGTGATCAAAAGATGAAGGCAGATCTAATGCATACATAGATAGATCGAAAAAAATATGCGATTCTAGAGAAATACGGTAATCGCTACTAGTTGGCAATCTCATCCGGAAGGATAGACCATCAGAATGAGCTGGAAACTACTCCAATAGAAGCGCCCTGGCCTCTAGACTAAAATGGATGAGTGTCGTATGTTAGATCTGGTCTCTGAGACACTGGATCTAGACCCCTGGGGGTTTGCACACCTCCTAGGACACCGAATGCAGCCGAAATGATTCCACCAATGAAATTTATTGCTATAGGAATCAAAACAATCATCTCACCAAATATGGAATTGGGTCGGAAGGGTTTCCATGGATCTTTCCTGATGCTCCGTCTGCAACCTCAAATGTCCTGTTGGAAGAGTTGTGCCCTAAATGGATAGATAATGTGCCCTGCAAGATTCCACCATCAAAATTTGATGGAAACTGGCTCAATATGAGAACCCTATCTGGATATCAACTGGGTCAGAAGGAAACTACAATCTGATCTCAGACCTTGTGCAGCTCCACAAACCCTAAATCTGACTTGTGCCCTCACTGGTTGAGCTATGCACTCTGCACTAGATACTCCTGAATAGCATAGTGAAATACCTAGATGATATCTCCGATGGGCTAGGGTGTGTCTCTCAACACTAAAACCAATCAATGGTGGTGGTTTCCTCTAGAAAACCACAAAACAGTAAAGTCGACTCTCTTCCTCCTCTGGGAATTCTCAACATAAAATCATAACAATGCATTATGAGGAATTAGGTCAAATTCCTCCCTTTATACCTTTTCCAATCTAATTCACCATTGACCTTACTTAAGCTAGGATATTTTCCTCCTAAGGTGAATAATTAATTAATTAAGTCCCCATTTAGCACCTTTTCATTCTAATTCTTTGTTGACTTAGGCTTAAGTGACTTTTCCTAAGTATTTTGGCTTAATTCATCGTTTAGCCATCAATTCCTCCTTATTTCTCCATCTTGTTCCCTGTTTGTTCCTGAATATAGTCTACAAGAACACATAGACTACTAATTCACTCCCTGCTAGCCTACTCTTGGGAATGAGACATCACAGTCATCCCTTCCCAAGATTACTTGTCCTCAAGAAACATCAATCCTAGGTGTTGTAAGATGTGCTCTCCCTCCCATGTGTCATCCTCCACTGGAAGAACCCTCCATCTAACCAAGCACTCCCTAATGATCCTTCTCCTGAATCTGCGCTCTCTCTGCTCTAGTACCTCCTCTGGCACTAGCTCCAATTGACCCTCCCCATCCAAGGGTGGAAACTCCTCTGAAATGATAACCTATTGTCCCATAGCCGTTTTAAGGCAAGGGACATGAAAGACATTATGAATATTGCTACCTTCCGGTAGATCTAGCTCATATGCCACCTCTCCTATCCTCCTGATGACTCTGTATGGCCCATAGAAATTCGACTTCAACTCCTCTTCTCCTCTCCTCTTCAAGGAGGACTGTTGGTATGGCTATAATCGTAGGAAAACCAAATCCCCTACCTCAAAACTGTGCTCAACTATGTGCCAGTCTTCATATATCTTATGTTGGTTCTGAGATGACTGCAAGTTCTCCCTTACTGATTGAATAATACTCTGACTCTCCTCCACCCAGTCCTTGGCCCCCAGGACCCTGTTGTCCCCAAACACAGTCTCCATAAAGGAGGGTGCATCGTATCCATACAATTCCCTGAATGATGACATCTTGATAGACATATGGTAAGTTGTGTTGTAGCAATACTCACCCATATGTAACCATCTCACCCAAGTGCACTGCTTCCCCGCCACATAGTTCCTCAAATACCCCTCCACCCATTTTTTGACGATCTCTATCTGCCCATCTATCTGTGGGTGGTAGTTGGTACTCGTGGCTAGCTCTATGCTTGTTAACCTAAAAAGCTCCTGCCAAAATGCGTTGATGAAGCACCCATCTCTATCACTGACTATCTGTCTAGGTAACCCATGCAACTGAAATACCTTCCTGAAAAACAACTATGCTACCTATATGGCCTTATAGTTTGTGGGTATGGTGAAGAAATGTGAAAATTTTGTCAGTCTGTCGACCACCACAAATATATAGTCCTTTCCCTACACTCTAGGAAGGCCTGTAATGAAATCCATGGAAATGCTCTCCCATTTCTGCTCTAGAATGGGTAGAGGTTGTAGTAGCCCTGTGGGGTGTGTCTGCTCAGACTTGTTCTACTGACAAGTCTTGCACTCTCATATGTGCTTCAACACATCATCCTTGATACCCTTCCATGAGAATCTCTCCCTGATCTGCCTGTATGTTTTGAAGTACCCCTAATGCCATGTTGTAGGCGAATCATGAAATACCTTCATAATTTTCCCCTTCAACGTGGATTTTGGGACCAAGTAGATTCGATCCTTATAGAAAATGACATCATCAAGAACCTGATATCTATCATCCATCACTTGTCCGTCCATCACCTCACAAGAATTTTTTTTTTTTGAGTATTCCACCAACAAATGAGCTTTCCAATCTGTACAAATGTTCATCATCGAACATCCTTCTAGCCTCCTGGACAAGGCATCTACCACAATATTCATTTTTCCCTTGACATACTCAATGTCAAACTCAAAGGCTTGGATATTTGAGACCCACTTTTGCTACCTCTCACTGAGGTCTTTTTTGTCAAGGAAATACTTGAGATTGTTATGATCAGTCTTCACTACAAACTTGTTTCCAACCAAATACTTCCTAAATTTGGTTAAGGCATGCATGATTGCTAGCATCTCCTTGTCGTAATTAGGATAGAGTCTCTCTGAATCGTTGATATTTATTCTCTCAAACAAAATGGGGTGGCCCCCATGCATCAAAACTTCTCCAATCCCCACCCCTGATGCATCGCACTCTAAGAAAAACGACTGCGAGAAGTCTGGAAGGGATAGAACATGGTAGGTTCTCATAACCTCCTTCATTTTGTCGAATGTCTGCTGTGACTCCTCTGTCCAATGAAAATCACCCTTCTTTGTCAAGTCTGTGAGTGGTGCTCCCAACTGTGAAAAACCCTTGATGAACCGCCTGTAGTAACTGCATAACCAAAGAATCCTCTCAGCTCCGTGAGATTCTTGGGCATTGGAAAATCCAAAATGACCCTGATATTTTCCTGATGAACCTGTACTCCCTGCCCATTGATGATATGAACCAAGTACAATAGTTCTCTCATGCCAAATTCGCATTTGGATTCCTTGGCATGTAAATACTGTGCTTGCATAATACCCAAGACCTCCCCCAAATGTGCTAGATGCTCATCCCATGTCTTGTTGTAGATCAATATGTCGTCGAAGAATACCAGGATGAAGTTCCTCAACTATCCTCTAAAGATATGATTCATGCAAGACTGGAAAGTGGTTGGTGCGTTGGTAAATCCAAATGGCATGAAAAAAAACTCAAAGTGTCTGAAATGGCACTAGAACGTTGTCTTATCAATGTCCTTCTCCCTGATGTTGATCTGATGGTATCCTAAGCATAAATCAATATTAGTGAAGAAGACTACCTCATGTAACTCATCCATCAACTCATCTATGCATGGAATGGGGTAACGATTCTTGATTGTTTTCTTGTTGAGCGCTCTGTAGTCGATGCACATTCGTAACGTTCCATCCTTCTTTAGTACCAGGATGACTGAAGATGCAAAAGGACTCATGTTAGGCCTAATTTTCCCCATAGCAAGCAATTCTTTGATTGCTTTCTCAATCTCGTCCTTGAATTTCTTGGGGTGCCTGTAGGGTGTTGTAATCACCGGTGTAGCCCCTGCCTCTAACTAAATCATGTGCTCAAAACCCCTGTCGAGAGGTCTCCCTGGTGGTATCGACCCAAATACTGACTCATACTGACCCAGAAGCTCTTTGATCTGTGGGTGGTAATGCTCCCTACCCTCAGAATCCTTCTGCGTGGTGATCAAACACTCTGCTGCGTAAGCCACATCTCCGTGATGAAAGATCCACCCCATCCTCTTTGTTGATACTTCTCGAGGTGATCCTATAGACATGCCCCTCAACACAACTCGTGATCCATTGGCATCTCTGAAGCTCATGGTCAATGTCTGATAGTTGAACCCAATCTCCCCTAATGAATACAACCATTGTACTCCTAGCACGACATCAGTATTTGACAGCTCAACTACATAGAATGTGTCTGTCAAGGTGTAGTTTCCTAGTTTGACCTCTAGGTTAGGGATCATATCCATGTATGTGATCGTGTATCCATCTTCCACTTCTACATGGAATCCCTCAAACTCCTCCGTGCATAACCCCCTCCTAGCTACTAAGGATGCATCTATGAAGTTGTGGGTGGCCCCACCATCAACTAACATTGTCATGCGTTGCCCTTGTATAATGCCCTTGAGTCTGAGAGTGTTGTACCTGGGTACTCCTAAAAGGATGGCTATGGTTCCCTCTTTCAACTCTCTACGAGGTTTTGCCTCCTCCTTGGGTTGTGCCCTGGCTAGTATCTGAGGTTTCTTCGACTGCTTCTCTGGCTCATGAATGGTCTCAGTCTCTGAATCACTATTTTTTGGTGCCTCAACATCCTCATCCTCCTCCTCACTGCATGATTCCACTTCAATGTAGTGGATTTGTCCCTTTCTGATGCATCTATGCCCTAGGACCCAAGCGTCTCTAAAGGAGAAGCAAAGCTTCTTCCTCATCAACTCCCGTCGCGTATCATCATCCAACTTGAGCTTGCCCTTCCATTCCCTTTGAGGATTCTTCTGATCCTTGTCTCTTTGTGGTACAAAGGGTTTGGTGAAGGGTTTAGTTTTTGGCATTGAATCTGCCAAATCTCTAGTGCATTGGATGACATTCTGCAAGGTATGAGGCCGGTAGGCCTTCACCCATCCTCTCAAGGGTTCTGTGAGCCCTTCTATGAATAGCATGACCAATCGGGGCTCAGATATGTCTATCACTTCCACTACTACCCTATGAAACTCTGAGATGAATGCCTTTGTTGTGCCAATTTGTCTCAACTGGGCTAGATCTCTGAAATGGATCTCTAGATCCCTCCTATCAAATCTATCCATGAGTCTCTCTGTGAACTCTCTGTAGGAGGTGATGCGACTATGAACCAATGCCACCAATCCATGATACCACCACTCGTGTTCCTCACCCTCCAAGTGTAGGGTGGTGAAACTGATAGCCTCTGACTCGGTCATCTGGTTGAGCTTGTAGTAGGTGTCTAGTTTCTGTACTCAAGCTCTGGCAGTGCATTTGGACGATCTGTCAAAATAAGGTATGGTGAGTTTACCAACTTTTTGGATGAAATCAATGTTATGCCCCTGCTACTTCTCCTACTATGGTGGTCCCCTCTATGTCTCTCTGGGGCGGTTCCTGAGTCTAAGTACACAATACTTGACTAAGGTCATATACTGATGGAATTCATGGCCCAATGATGCATACTCTCTCTAATACTCTGCACTATCCTCTGCATGAGTGGGTGGTCTCTATGCTATTGGTACATGTGTTTCTATCGGGGGTCCCCTTTGGAAATTGGGAAACAATGGACATGGAATCCTACTCACAGAGGTGTATGTGCGAGTGGGTGACTGGGGTCTACTGCCTGCCCTTGAGTTCCCATGTGCTGCATGTGGGGCTTATGTGCCTGGAATGTCTTCCATAGCCAGTTTATCCACTACATGAGCCAAAGATTGAGACATGATCCACTGACTAGCTAGCATATCACTGATAACCTGCATGAAGGCTACATCTAGATCCACGAGGGCCTTACCACTACCCTCTGGTCACTCATGTCTGTCACCTAGCCTCCTCTCTGCTTTGTGCTCAGCCTCATGCTCTGCTCTTCTCTCTACTTCTTTGTGTGTCTCTTCCTTTTCCTCTGAACTGGGAGGGAAGGGAGGAAAGTTAGGCCTATCCCTTCTTTCCTTGAACCTGTTGTAAGTGACATATTTTTCACCTACGTGCTCACGACCATCTGGTTGTTCTGTTGTATTCATTGTCTTTAGTCACAGGATGGCAGGACTAAAGCTCTAATACCACTGAAATATCCCTGATCCCGCTGAACAAGATATTTACTGCTGATCTAATGTTTGGTCTCGCAGATCTAATACACTGGGGGTTTCTGGATGCGTTTCAGTTGTGTGTTTGAGATATTTAGGGTTATTGCATGTGCATGCTAGTTATTGCATGTGAATGTTGGTTATTGCATCTGCGTGTTGCATATTTATGGTTTAAACAATATATAAGGGATGCATATGGAAGTAAAGAACATCAAATGCACAATAACATGTATTATGCAACTCAAGCGTGGAAATACAATAACATACTGGAAATATAGAGTATAATCGTCAGCTAGACCTTATGGATTGTCACTGGAATACAAACTAATAGCATAAAAATACCTGTGATTAGAAGATGAAGGTAGATCCGATGCATGCACGGATAGATCAGCAAAAATATGTGATTATGGAGAAATACGGTAACTGCCACTAGCTAGAAAACTAGTCCGGAAGGATAGACCATCAGAATGAGCTAGAAACTGCTCCAATAGAAGTGCCCTGGACTCTAGACTGAAATGGATGAGTGTCGTATGTCAGATCTGGTCTCTGAGGCACAGGATCTAGACCCCTAGGGATTTTGCGCACCTGCTGGGACACTAGATGCATCCCAACTGATTCCACCAACAGAATCTACTGCTATAGGACTAAAAACGATCTTCTCGCCAAATGTGGAACTAGGTCGAAAGGGTTTCCCCGGATCTACCCTGATGCTCCGTATGCAACCTCAAATGTCCTTCTAGAAGAGTTGTGCCCTAAATGAATGGATAATGCACCCTGCAAGATTCCACCGTCAAAATATGATGGAAATTGGCTCAATATGAGCACTCTGGTTGGATCTCAATTGGATCAGAAGGAAACTACAAACTGAGCTCGGACCTCATGCAACTCCACAAACCCTCAATCTGATTTGTGCCCTCATTGGCTGAGCTACGCACTCTCCACTGGATACTCTTGAATAGCACGGTGAAATACCTGGATGGTATCTCTGATGGTCTAGGGTGTGTCTTTTAACACTGAAACCGATCAATAGTGGTAGTTTCCTCCAAAAATCCACAAAACAGTAAAGTCGACTCTCTTCCTCCTCTGGGAACTCTCATCATCAAATCATAACAATGCATAATGAAGAATTAGGTCAAATTCCTCCCTTTATACCTTTCCCAATCTAATTCACCATTGACCTCACTTAAGCTAGGTGCTTTTCCTTCTAAGGTGAATAATTAATTAATTGAGTCCCCCTTTAGTACCTTTTCATTCTAATTCTTCGTTGAATTAGGATTAAGTGAATTTTCCTAAGTATTTTGGCTTGATTCATCGTTTAGCCATCAATTCCTCCTTATTTATCCATCTTGTTCCCTGTTTGTGCCTAACTATAGTCTACGGGAACACATAGACTACTAATTCACTCCCTGTTGGCCTACTCTTCAGAACGGGTCATCACAGTGCCCTTATAGTATTCATCCAGATGAAGCAATTGTTCTAGCTCCTTCAAGGCGGAGGCTAATTCCTTTTCATCCCATTTGGACCTGTCCAGGGTGGCATCTAAGAGTGCCTTCCCTACACCGATGAGCTCAGATATTCTAGCATTTTCAGTGTTTATCAAATTCTCCTCTGTGGTGATGAGGATAGAATGATCCAACATAGTCTTCCTTTTCTTTGTGGTTCTTTGGACTATGGCCTTTATATTTCAGTCATAAGAGATTGAATAAATATCGGATACCTCATCTACAGGCTCAGGGATCTGTTGATTACCCCATGTGAGTGTGTTTCCCAGATTTCTGGTGGTATATATTTGTTCCAGGTCGGGTTTTTGAACCTCCTTGCGGTGCTCCAAAGGCCCGACCTCTGGTTGTCGCTTGTCGGGGATCTGAGTATTAAGCGGAATAGAGGTGTCGGGAAGAGACTTGATATTTACTTGCTCATCTATAGTTGAATTGTCGACTTCCTTTTGTGGGGATCCTCTCTTTGGCTCGTCTGGTTCTGACCTATCCTCTGGATCGTCAGCTCAGGTCTCTAGCGCTTCATGATTTGTTATGTCGGGAACAGTTTCGACTTATTTTTCCTTTCATGAGACTTTCCAAGTCTAGACCTCGGGATTAGGAGAAGGCATCTTCTTAGGTCCCTTTTCTTCTTAGACATGCAAAGAGGTATCATGAGATGACTCTGAACTCTCATCATCACTATATACAGTTATAAGCTTGCTCAAAGGATTAGGCACATGTGTTTCTACTGCCACCCGACCTGCCTCTGGTTGATTTGTTATGCCTGTCGGTGATCCAATTGGTCTCCTCATGGAATCAGGGTTATTTGACCCATTGATGTTACCAAGGTTTATGGAATCAAGGCCACTCGCCCCCGCTGGGATTTCTTCCTAGATTTCGGTCAAAATCTTTTGCATTACGATGAAATCTAGGTTATCCTTCATCCACTTAATTAACAAATGATCCTATTGATACATGAGTCCCCCCATCCCCTGCACAATTTGTACCTCAGAGAAATATCAGTCTAGTATCGGGGCTACCTGGGAAACTTTTGTTGTTTCAACGATTTCTTAAGGAGCTTCCACTACTTTGGTTGGCTCAAATGCCATCCATTTTCCTCTAGCTTCGAGGACCTCTTAAGCCGTCTGTTTTAGGATTGTCGCTTGCTCATCCAAGCTCATAGCCTTGAACCTGGTTTCCTTAGGGTCAACCATCCTCACCATTACTTCATTCTAGTCTTGAGAATTTTCGGTGAAGATCTCATCCTCAAATATGCCATGGGCGTATGGCCTGAAGGAAGATACTTGGGACATGTGCTTCGGAAATAAACCCTTAGGGTCATGCTTGCAAAAGCAACCAGTCTGGAATTGAAATTCCAATTGGCTTAACCCTTCTTGCTTGGCCTGAGATGTTTCTTTTACCATGTAGAAACCAACATGAAACCCATAAGGTATGAAGGCCTGCTTCTTATCCTTTACCAAAGTGGCATTATAACCCTGTAAGATGGTGTGATAATAGATTTCCCCGACTACTAATTGATCGGGGACATATACAGGAAATAGATATGGTACTCACTCATCCATATACCAGTTTCCTACTTTTCATATACTAGTTGCCTACTTTTCATATAATTATTTTATCTGCATCCAACAACCTTGGGCACTCTTTCCTACACAGTAAAGAATGAATACGTGCGATAAACTGATCGCAAATGAGAGAGTATGATTTCTTGTACATGTTCTCCTACAAGATGCCAAAATACACATGGACCGAGAGCTCTAAGGTATGCCAGTTTAAGTTCACTCCAGCAAAGGAATTTCTTGCACAAACGACATCCAATAGGTAAGACGTCGTGTAAAAGGATGGGGTTTCTCCCTCTTTCGGCATCTGAACCTGTTGTATGCAAGTACTCAATTGTTTGGAGATGATGGTACCCCAATTGAAACTTATTCCTGAAATGGCTACCATATAAGCCAAAGGCATCCAAGCCTCTAAAAAACATGAACAATCTTTCTCCCCATGTAATCGATAGAGGAGAGACATCAAATATATGTACAGGTCCCTTAGGGTGGTTATCGGATACCAGCCGAAAGTCCAGTTTGTCAAATTTTTGTCTCCCCTCCACAACGACGCCATAACTTTGTTGGTGTCATGCTTCGCATAGAAACTTATGAAAAAATCAGTGTTCAACTTCTCTTTCGGATCCCCGAGCTTGTAGTAACATTGAATCTCTAATGGCAGGAAAACCCCGACGCACTTGCCTTTGTCGTCATTAATCAAACATTTTTGTGCATCAGTGTGATCAATAATCCATTTCAGGAGCTCAATGTAGGGAAATACCAGAGTCCGGGTTGCCACCATGTGCAAATACACCTTGCATACATTCAGGAGGACTTCATCGTCAAGTCTTATCATAATAGGATCGTTGTGCAGGGTATATTCGGGGAACTCCTCACGCTTAATTTTCTTGAAAAGTTCTTCCCAGCGCGGGAACACTTTCTTGGTCGCAATGTTTTCCTCTATGTCTCCAAAGGCCGGGGGATGAATGAAAGCCTTCTTTGTGGTTGTTTTGATGAAGGGCATTGGCTTTGGAGAAAAATCTAATTGTCTAGAAACTTTTGGGGAGGAACCCTCTCCCATCTCTAGTTATTGTAGCTTTGGTGCTCTTGGAGATTTCCTAGTGGTAGGTTTCTTCGGAGGCATTATTCCTGCAACCAAAAATGATCCCTTAGGAATGCGTACAGAGCGACGCTAGATAAACCGTATGAGATAAAGCGTTAAATGTCCATGGGCCAGTGCATACCTATAATGCTTGCTAAATTGTTGTTTAATATTCACTGAACCTAGAAATCTCACTCCAAATTGCTCGTCTCGCTCCTCTGGATGCTCCGAGCTTCTTTGTGCGCACAATAAGCTAGTTTAAAATGGCTCAAAATAATATAACGACAGAGTTTCTACTAGTCATATCAAGTAGTTATTACAAATGATGGATGAAATTCAAAACAACCTACCGCCGAATCTGTGCAAATAAGTTTTGTGCGGGCTGACGACGGAGGCACGGGGAAAGTTGCTCTATATCGGCATATTCAAATGGTCCTTTTGGTTTGCGTATGAATTGGGAACTAATGCACGATCCTGTAATTAATGAGACTTTTAAATGTGTCGTATCTTGCATATCTTAGAGCTAAAATGTCCCATCCCGTAGGATTTCTTAATAAACAAATAGGGAATCGACGGTCTCCTTTATTTTTGTAGGTTTTTGTGGATATTTTCCTAAGAAACATTCTGACACTGACGGGTTCCATCGCATGATACTAATGTGGCAGAACTAGTTTTATGTGCGACATGGATCTTGGGAGCTAGTAACAACTTCAGGGAAACCTCGATCGTAAGTCTAGTCACTCAGGTAACGATAGATGGAAACTGAAGATAGGTAGTTTGACTGTACATCTCAGTTAGAGTCAGGTTTTCCAACAAAACACGGGTGTTAAAATAAACCTGGGAAAGTCGATGTCGGACGTTATCGGGGATCAGCAATCGGAAACAGTTCAAACGCATAATTCCTTCGCGGGTTATCATTTTTGTAGATCCCCGATGCCAAAAATATTTTGGAAGTCGACGATCGACGATATTATTCTTTTACTCGTGCGAAGCTTATTATTTTCGTTCCTTACCAACACCGATGGGAATCAGTTGTCAGCGATATTGTTGGTGAAACTCATTTGCGAACCCAAAATGTCCGTCTTTCGAAACCGATGAGAATTGGCGATCGACGATTACAATTTCCTCAAGCAATTTTCTGAGTCCTCTAATTCTTTATGATGTCGAGTCTACGAGCATGTCGGGGAAGGTTTTGACTGTCAAGCCTCTAAATTAGATATTAGTCTTTCAAGTTAGTGGTTTCACATGTCCAAGAAAGATTTTAAAGACTTAAAGAGAATTAAAAATGATAAGAAAAGGGCCCATTTTCATATTCTATAATGCCAAAAGATCAAGGGGTACCCAAAAAGGTAAGGTTTGAGACCGACCTTTTAGGGTGTCTATTTATCCCTTCGAGCGTTGCACTGAGAACACTTTTTTGAATTTTGAGTATCCGAGCCCACAGAGAATTCATTTTTATCACATTGTGCCTATTAAGACCTCGCCACCCATGTTGTTACTTTGAGTGTTTGATCACTGACTTGAGATACCTTCTCTCGAGCGTGCATGTCAGGTGACCTCACCACATTAGAGAAATTTGTTGAAGAAATCCTCATAGACCTCATGGATGTGAAGGTCATGTTCATAGGAGTTCAAGCCTCATCGACGAGAGGAGTGAAAGCATCCTCGTCGACTGCTCGTGGATATGGACCATCCTGAGTTGCGACCGAAAAATGAACCAAGCATCGTGATGACTTGGCGAATGCGAAGCCCATCCCATCAATCCTTCCCGACTACATCCCACCTCTAGCTGGCATGGTGAGTCATGATAGTGTCCCGAGGGACTTCGACTACACATTGATTACTGCGTACTTGTCGAAGGGGATAAGCGCAGTCAAACCATAGCTGGAGAGGATTCTGACATTAAATATCAATGACTATAATTTGGGAGACTGCAAGAACTATGTCATGCTTTCCCTGCATAAATATTTAACCAAGACAAAGGGGAATAAGTCAAAGATAATCCCCCAACCATGGACCATGGACATTGCGAGGTCCACTATCTTGAACGTAACGAAGATACCACAATTTGGAAGGCATCAGGAGGTTAACGCGTGCGTTAAAATCCTGTTGTCGTGCTTCCATGGCAGTTATCTGTGGTTGGACAGATGCATCACCATCAATTCGACGTTGATCCATAAGATCACTGAACTAAGCATGCAGAGACCAAAACCATAATATATTTACCCAAGGAAGGCTGCAGATCGCGCCGTGGCACAGTGAATTAAAGATACCTATGGTGATGTGGAAAAGGGGAAGCGAGGCTACAAGGTAGCCTCCATCCAGAATGGTGAGTGCGCCTAGCCTGCCAGTTGATTGCTGGTAAGCTAGTAAGGAAGAACAGACCCATGCAGGTCACGAGGTTCGTTGTTGACCTCACAGGAAAATGTGTGGAAGGGATACAAATGAACTAGGTGAGCTACCTCATCAACCAGTTAGAAAAAAATTGTCACGAAGCTCAAGATCAGGGCTATGAGTTTCATTTTAGTTGGTTGTTGATCCTCATCGCTTTCATTTCTTGGGAGATACCGAAAGGTGCAACATTCCCAGACATTGAGTTGTCCGAACCCCTCGCTATGAATTTCACCACGCTCTGGTATTCGAGTGACATGGTGAAGTAATGGCAGTCAAACACAATGTTCCACACCTACTACCTTCATTTAAAGAGGGCTATTGAGTCTTTTCCTCGTATGAATTCGAACACCCTGCACAGGTTCAGGCCCTTTGCAAAGTTCTGCATAGAAAGGGATTTTATTTATATCATCATGCGTGTAGATAAACATAAAGAAGAGCTCCAATCCTATTATAAGTTGACAAAGGAGGACATGGAAGAAATAACTAAGGAATGGCATGCAGACTTCCTTATACCAGTTGACCAGGCAGAATTGTCTGACCCCGACCTCATTGGAAGTCCTGTGGTCACCCATGAAGAGTATGATGCACCTAGAAGCAACAAAAGGAAGAATAAGGAAGAGGTATAGGAGCTGAATAGCGCATCCAAAGAAACTGCTTCAGATTCACTTGGAGGGGGAGGTGATGACGATGTAGACAAAGAAGAGAACAATGGGGAAGAAGACAAGAAGAAGCAGGGCGAAGTAACACCACCCAAGGAGCTCATTGATGAGGCTGAGACCTCCAAGAAAAGAAAGGTTTCCCCCACGAAACCTACATCGCGGAAGAAGTCTAAAGCTAGCAAGCCACAGATGCAGACTATACTCATGATGGATGACATAGAACTTGTTGGGTCGCCAAAGTACCATATTTTTACCAACCTTTAACTTCACTTTCACTTCACTTTTAACTATATTATGCTTTCCCATACCCTTATATTAAACCATTTTCATGATTACATGGGTTTTAGAAATATTATTTTCCAATGCATCTATTTTAGTGTTTTTGAGTGAATTTATGATTAAATATTGGAAAAATGACATGGTTACACTTATATATGAAAGTGGGATGAATTTCATGATGTTTGCAGGTGTATTTGAAGACTCCAAC
>ML813681.1:0-44472 GCA_009831015.1 Picea engelmannii
GTTTTAGGCGTGTGATAGCTCGTTGGAAAGGTATCGTCGAGGAGATTCATTTTTGGGGCTCAATAATGCCTTTGTCTATCATTGAGAACCTCTATCTCAAAAAACCTTCATTTAGGCCCTCAAAATGGCCCCGGAAGTTTAAACCTGCTAAAATAGTAAGTTCCCAAAATTGTCAGAAAACTGTTTTGAGCCAGTCGGAAAAGGTGGGTGGCCACCAATATCCACCTGGATCATCCAACATCCAATAATCCTTCTTTTCATGTCCAAAAGACTTACACAAATTGAAAAATACAATGGGAAATTATGAGGGTGGTGACCCACCGTCTTGCAAATTTCACACCATAACCCTAATGGATTCGGAGCTCTTATATTTAAGTATTGTTGGAATGTTGGATACTCATATTTATGATGGCCTTCTTTTTTACATGTTATACACCATACTCCCTCGTTCTTTTCTTTTCCTTTCGTAATTTCATGTAGCCGAATAGTCAGTGCAGCCAATTGTGACTAAACTTGAGCCATCCCCGCGTTATTTTATACTACTAGGGTTGCTTCTAGTTTCATCGCAATTTCCAGAGCTTCTGACTACATTGCAATCTTCTACTGCATCAAAGGGTAGCCTATATGTAGTAAAAAACCTACAATAAACCATTATCTGTGTTGTTCATCAAGAATCAAGAATGTTAACCGATATTTTAGTATCTTAAACCTTTGGTTATATTCCAATACTAATTCATTTACTATATGTTTGATTTCTTTCAACTCTATAATGCATTGCATCTACGAATTAGTCTTCTGGAATTCTTTCAGCAAGTCTTGTCTTACCTCTGCCAATGTTCTAGTCTGACCCGCAGGTGTAGTATTATGATATTCCATATACCATAATAGTGTGCAATCTCTAAAATTTGTTACTAATTGTTTAATCTTCACATCATCGTTATGGACCTTCTTGACATTCCATATGGTATCACAGATGAATAGATGTTGTTTGGGGTCTTCGGACCTGACCCCTTAAAAGAGAGAGGCATCCTTAAGGTGGGATCTACCCCCACCATTGTGTTTTGCATGGTATTCTTTCTTGATAGCACTAACTGATTCTGACTCGACATATTACTTCCACTACTTTGATTACTACTACTATATTTACTTCCTCCGCTAACTACTATTCAAAAAACTTATAATCTTTCATCAGTTCTTAGTGATGCACACGAGGTTGTGGGTTTGACACAGAATCCTATCTGAGTGGGATCTTCTTCTACTTGACTGAGCTAACAGATATTTTCTTTTTTGCGCAGACTCCCTTCGATCTGGAATATTGCACCAGTGTCTCTTTCCTCGATCTCATTGTGCTTCCCTTATCTCTTAGCCATAGTCCTCTTCTTATTCGGTCTAAATCTCTTACCACTACGCAATACTCCAATTTATTCATTTGGCACACACTCTTCTTCACTCAGCATCTTAAGACCATCTAATCCCCATTCCTTCTTTTCATCCTTATCTATGCTCAGAGCATTCCATGTTCGTCCCCCAGTTCCCCTATGTGTGCAAAGGCACTTAGCAATCAGATTCCATTGTCATAGTGCTTTTGTCACACAACAACATCTTAATCCACGTAGATATTGACTTCAGGTATCTTCTTCAAAGTCCTTTAAATAATTCCCTCTCTGCATCACTGTACAACTGAGTGCAATCTATATCAAATTCAGTAATGTAACCTCTCAGCACATTTTCCACCTAGTAGTCAATTGCGTGTGATGTCTCATTTCTTATTGTATTAACTTGTCAAATCAATTCAGGATTCTAATTCCTCGGAACCACAGTTCGATATCTTCTGGTTTGTTCAATAAATCTCTCGATCCACTCTACTAACACATTCAGGAAGTCAGTGAAGAAAATTTTATGAAAATCTTTAAAACATACCTTTGTAACCATTCTTCCACGTTGATATATGGATTATGATTCTGGTCTACTGCAAACGTAATCTCCTTAGTATTCCACCATTTTCCAATCTCCTCCTTAGTGGGCCTCCGCATCCCCCTCATTCGCAGGTCCTGGCAACAGAACCATTTGTTGGCGCGCAGTGGGCAGACCCAAGGTTAATCATTAATAAACCAACAAAACCCTTAAACATCGGCCCTTTCGGCATCACCTACAAGCAAGTGAAGTCTCACTCGAGGCATCTAGAGGGGATGTAGGAACCAAGTTTCTGCAGTGGGGGGAAATGAGGCATTCAACATCACCATACGATGCATTATCCATTCATCTATTGTGTGCACAGTTTTTGTTGCTCAACCTTTAATTATCATGCAATATACCATGTGCGTGACATTACTCCACTTAACATTCATTTATTCATCATTAACTTAGGTGTGTATGATAAAAAAAGTATACATCAGTGACATCTTCATAATACTAAACATTTACCATCATTGTGCAGTAACCACAAAAAGTAAACAGATCTATACTAACCATACATCACATGCAATGATGAAGAACCAAACATGGGAGCTTGTCTTGTGTCCTAAATGAATAAAAGTTGTAGGATCTAAATGGGTTTATAAGACAAAATTTAATTCCAATGGGGCCATAGAGAAATTCAAATAAAAAATGAATATTATTCAAATAATTATTTATCTTGCTTCAATTCTTAGTTGGCATAATCGTCAAATATATGTTAAGAATACATTGTTGATTGGGAATATCCATGAATAAAAATATATGGACCAATCCCTTGGTATAGTGGATAAAAAGCATCCTCACTTTTTTTACATGTTAAAGAAATCATTTTATGGACTTAAACATGCTTCAAAGACATGGCATAAAAAAAAACAATTTTTATTTCCAACAACATGGGTTCAAAAAATGCAAATTAGATCCAAATCTCCATGTAAATAAAGTTCAAAGAGAGATTCTTCTTATTATTTTGTATGTAGATGATTTTCTCATTGTTGGTCCAAAATATTGTGTCAATTAAAACTTTGAAATTAGAACTTTAAAGAACATTTGATATAGTGATATAGACGTGCTTCTTAGTTTGCAAGTTTGTAAACAACATGATGTATTGTTTCTTTCACAATCAAAATATGTAATGGATCTTTTGAAAGAAAAAAAAAATGCTTGATTACAAACTTTGTTTTACTCCATTTTAGTGTGGATTCAAGTTTACCAAGGGATGTCATTCCAAGAAGGTATATACTACATTATATTGGCAACTTGTTGACAACCTAGTTTATTTAACACACACTAGACCAAGCATTTTCTTTGTAGCCAATCTAGTTTCCATATCTATGAAAGAACCTAGAGAAATTCATTGGTTGGTTGCTAAAACAATTGCCCTATAGTCATGGTACACATCACTATTCCATCCATTGTGATATTAGTATTTTAGACACCTAACCTCCCTAACCCCTCACATAGATAGAATAATATATTTTCCATGTAATAAAGGTTGACATTAGTCAATAAGGCCTATTTAATAAATATGAAAAAGTCAATGTAAGAAGACCTAATAGAATCTTCCGCTTATAGAATGATCTTCCTCTAGAATGTTTTTAGAAGGTAGAATTAGTATAAATAAGAGTAGAAGGCATGACAAAGCTTTGTCTTGAGAAATATTGTAATAAAGATCTACTATGTTGGAGGTTTCCCCCTCGAAGAGGAAAGTCAACATTTATTTCTTTGAATAAAGGTATTATTTATAGTATTTCTCTTCTCAATATTTTTTTATTCCATTGATATCTTCTAAATATTCTTGTTTTTTCATATTGTATTACATATGGTATCTTATAAGTGGTATCAGGTCACTTTCCTTAGCAGGAATTGTGGGAAAAAAAAAATCAGGGCAGAGATGTGTACTGTCGACGTCTTTAAAGCACATATATCTGTCATTCAGCGGGTAAACAAGTGGTATGGAAGACTACATGAAGGACATACAGACAATTTCATGGGATTTCTTAGAAACCAAAGTTTCTCCCTTGTTGGAAACCTCTATAACCCTTGTTCGTACCCCTCAAGTAGTACTGCATCAAACATAATCTGTACACGGCCATCACTCCCACATATCAGCAAGTATATCGGGAGTCCCCTAGGTCTCCTAAAACTAGACCTGGATCATTCGATCAGTCGCCTAACTATTATAGTTCCACCGAGAACAGCACTCGGGAAGATACTTTCTGGTACCTGGGTAATTGGGTAGTACGGCTAAGGGTACGGTCAAGCATCCTTAGTTGGTGCCTTGAGATATTTTGTTGAGTACTACTATTCAACCTCGCATGTGTATAAAAGATCTATAGCATAGGGAAAACCCTTGTCCATAGGCACTCTGTAAACCCTAACCGAGGGGAACACACCATATAAGGGAAAAAATGACATTTTGGTCACGCAACCTTACTACAAATTTTTTCCTATTAAGAATTTGGGCATTTCAACACTGCATTATTAATCAAATAATTTGAGACCTACCCCATTGGATTCCTCTCCTTTCCTTAATCACAGTGGTACCTATCATTTTCAAGCCTTTTTTTCCCATACCACAACCACTTCCTAGCACCCTTATTTGGAATTTATCCCATTGGATTCCTCTCTTTTCCCTTATTGCAGTGGTACCTATCATTTTCAATCATTTTTTTCCCATGGACCTGACCCCTTCTTAGCACCCTTATTTGGAACTTATCCCATTGGTTTCCTCTCGTTTACCCGATCATAGTGGTACATATAACTCATCTTCGTTTTTTTTAGTGGACCCACCCCTCATCTCCTAATGGCCCCCACTCGCCAATATGAAACCAATCAAAGACTGAATAGTGAAATTATTGTCATTCATGCCAAAATGGACCACATCCAGGAACATCTCTCTAGTCGAATAAAAGAACTCCACTTTGATTTCCAACAATTAATATCCAAGGGTCCTTCCTCCTTTGGCCCAAACCCCAAAGTCGAAGGTCTTGACTCTTCCAATCCTTTAAACATTCATTCCAAATGTGACCCCCATCTTCCCAAGGTTGAGGTGAACAAATTTGATGGCTCGAATCCAGCATCCTAGGTCACTTAGATGGAACACTATTTTTCCCTGCATGGAATTATCGATGACTTGACCAAGATTCATTACGGCATTCTTCATTCGTATATGGAAAGATGGAAATGGTGGGAATGGAGTAGAAATGCAAACCAAGGATATGTTTCTTGGACACAGTTTGTTGCTAAGTTGTATGAATGCTTTGACACAAACACCCACCATTTAGGTCGTCTGACTAAGTTGAAACAATTTGGAACAATGGAATATTTTATTGTTTCCTTTGATCACTTGGCTTTCTGAATGGAGGGTATGACAGATGCCTTCTTTCATGAATTCTTTATCAGTGGCCTCACATATGAAATATAATCCCAGGTCCTCATCGTTCTCCCCCATACTTAATTGGAAGAAACTAAACACGCCAAGGAGGAATGACATGTCATATTTACCCAGAACAAAAAACCTACTTGTATTCCCTGCCCTCGACCCCCCAATCTTACCCCTCCAACCACTCGTCTCAAGGTCCAAAAATTAACACATGTGTAAATGGTTGAACACAAACTCAATGATATTTTCTATAATTGTAATGAGAAATACTTTCCTCGGCACAACTGTAAAGAACAGAAAATTTTTATGGCCATTTCAGAGGATGTTTCTAATGAAGATGTTGAGGTTTCACCTGAGGTAGAACTACCCCAAGCATATGATCTTAATTTTCCCTATGATCCTCCCGAAGCTGATTTTGTTGAATGCTCTCACTGGTTTTTCTGCTCCCCAAACCCTCAAATTGATTAGTTACATTAAGAAGAGGAAATTCATCATTTTAGTTGATAGTGGCAACACTCATAATTTCATTCATCACTGCCTTGACCAAGAAATCAATTGTTATATATGTGTTATCAACAATTTTCAAATCAAGATTTCCAATGGTGGTTCCATGAAATGTGGGGGACGTTTTGAAAATGTGTTCCTACAAATTGGTCAGTATAACTTGAAATCTCACATGTTTCCTATTGACATGGGTGGTTGTGACATTGTGTTTGGTGTTGAATGGATACGCACTCTAGGCCCCATAACCATGGATTTTAAGGATTTCACTATGCAAATCCAACAGGAAAGCCAACAATATAAATTCCAAGGCATTACAGCAGGCTCTCTAGATACTATCAGTTTCCACCGCATGGAAAATTTACTCAAAAATGGTCATTCTAGCATCATTTCCAACTCAATTCCATTGACCAAATTTTCTTTGAGATATGGAGAATGGTCATGCGGACTATAAGATTACGGTCAACCTCCTGAACCTTTGAGACACTTGACATGTATGGAATAATCGATGGTGGCTTATGTATGTACATTGCCTTAAAGGAAGTCATGCAAGTGGTAGGATGGTAAGAGTTGTTGTACCATCCTTTAGCTAGTGGTAACCACTGAACCCATTGATGTTGTATGTCGGACGCAAAACACCTCAAATATGTTTCCAGACATTTGTTCACTGCTTCCGTTTGGCCATCAATCTAGGGATGATAGGTTGTGTTTAGATGCAACTGGGTGCCCTAGAGGCTGAATAATTATTGCTATAAATTGTTGGTAAAAGTTGAATCTTGGTCAGAAACAATACAATGAGGTATTCCATGGAGTTTGAAGATATTATTCATAAAAAATTTAGCCATTGTGGATGTTGTGAATGGGTGTTGAAGAGCACAAAAATGAGCATATTTGGAAAGATGATCGACTACCACCATGATGAATAACTTATTTCCTGAATTGGTAATCCAACAATGACATGCATAGAAATATATGTCCAAATAGTAGGTGGAAGTGGAAGCGGTTAGAGTGTGCTCGAAGGTTTGACAGTATTTCCCTATTGCGTTGAAAGGTATCACACTCGGTCACAAAGGTGCATATGTTTTGTTTCATACCATCCCAGAAGAAATAATGTTTGATCCATTCATAATTTTTGGTAAAACCTGAATGACCCACAGTAGGTGAAGTGTGAAACTCATAAAGCATTGTGGATTTAAGGGTCAACTATTTGCTTAAATATAAGAGAAATTTATAGCGAAACTCGTCATTGTTCCAAGAGTACCCTGGAGCATCTTGGGGATCCTCTTGAATTTGTTGAATTAGGTTAGAAAATTTGGGGTCTTGCAACCATTCCTGATGAACAACCTGAAGCCAGTCGACGACAAGGAATGAGAAGGAAAAGAGGGACCCTTCTTCTTCATATTTCCTGGAAAGAGCATCAACCACCACATTTTCTTTTCCCTTCTTGTAAATGATATCATAATCACATTCAAATAGCTTGGTCACCCATTTTTGTTGCTCCAAGGATGAAATCCATTTTTCCAGGAAGTACTTGAGGCTTTGATGATCTGTTTTAATTTGGAAGCATTGTCTGAATAGATAAGGGCACCAAAGACCCATTATATGCAAAATAACCAACATTTCCTTTTCATATATCCATTGGCCCAAATGTCACATCGATAATTGTTTTCTGGTGAAATCCAAAGGTCATTCATCTTGCATAAGGACTACCCTGATTCCTCTCCTTGATGTATCACATTCCATAACAAAGGTCTTCATGAATTCAAGTAGGGCCAGTACAGGAGTAGTGCACATAGCTTCTTCCAAGGCTTGGAAGGATTGGTTAGCGATTGGAGTCCAACTGAAAGCATTATTTTTAAGGAGAGTTGTTAGAGGAGCCACAATTTTTCCATAGTTATGAACAAACTTGCGATAATAGCCCATTAAACCCAGGAAACAAAGCATACGTTTAAGATTTTTAGGGCGAGGCCAATTCCGCATAGCTTCAATTTTATTAGTATCTACCCATACACCATACTTGTCAACAATATGACCTAGGTAGTCAACTTCAGAGATGCCAAAAGAACATTTAGATTGTTTGAGAAAAAGTTTGTGCTTGGAGAGGAGATGGAGCACTTGATCCACATGGGTGAGATGGGCTTGCCAAGTTTTACTATAGATGAGAATATCATCAAAGAAGACTAACACAAAGTGACTAAGGAAAGGGCGAAATACATGATTCATGAAACTTTGAAAAGTGGAGGGGGAATTACAGAGACCAAATGGCATGACCAAAAACTCACAGTGGCTCTCATGAGTGTGAAATGCAGTCTTCGGAATGTCTTCCTCTTTCATACGTATCTGGTGGTATCCCAAACGAAGGTCAAGTTTGGCAAAGTATTGAGCCCCACTGAGTTCATCTAGAAGGTCATCTATGAAAGGAATGAGAAATGTGTCCTTGATGGTAAGTTTGTTGAGGGAACAAAAATCAAGACACATGCGCCAAGTGTGTTCCTTCTTGAGGACCATGAAAACAGGGGAAGAATAGGAGTTGGTACTGGGACGGATAACACCTGCTTCTAACAATTCTTGGACAATTTTCTCAATTTGAACCACATGAAGCAACAGGAAGATCAGGGGAATGTCAATTTGTTGAAGGGGACCATATGTTTCTTTGTATACAACCGTATAAGCAAACTTCACTAAAAGCCTAGCAATATCAAAAAATGTCCCCCAAATTTTATGGTCATTATATTATTCTCAAACGCATGGGACCAGTGGCATATCAGTTAGCCTTGCCCAGTCACTCCAAGCTACATCATGTTTTTCATTCCTCATGTAGAAAGAAAGTGATTGGCACCAAGTGCCACACCCAGACCAGTCTACTAGAATTGAATGAATAAGGTTCCATTTGGTTGCAGCAACAAGCCATATTGGACCAGCGTGAGCATCGTCTCCGTCAATGCACCATCAAGGAATTTTTAGTTCAATGGAAGGATACTCCACCAGAAGATGCCACTTGGGAGTCGTCTACCATTCTGCAGCAATTTCCTCATCTTAAGCCTTGAGGACAAGGCTCTTTTTCAAGGGGGGGGCATGTTAGGGACCTAACCTCATTAACCCCTCACATAGATAGAATAATATATTTTCCATGTAATAAAGGTCGACATTAATCAACAAATCATATTTAATAAATATGAACAAGTCAATAAGAAGACCTAATAGAAGCTTTTGCTTCTAGAAAGATCTTCCTCTAGAATGTTCTTTAGAAGATACAATTAGTATAAATAAGAGGAGGCGTGAGAAATATTTCTCTTGAGAATTGTTGTAATAGAGCTTTGTTATGTTGGAGGTTGCCACCTCGAAGAGGTAAGTGAACATTGCTTTATTTCAATAAAGGTATTATTTATGGTATTTCTTTTCTCAATATTTTTCTATTCCATTAATATATGTTGAATATTCTTGTTTATGCATATTATATTACATATGGTACCTTACATAGTCCCAAATTTCTTTTGTAGGATACACTAATATGGATTTGGGTGGGGTGATGTCTATGACAGGAAATCCATAGGTGGCTATGTTTTCCATCTTGGATCAATATCTATTAATCCTTTGATGAGACAAAGTATAGAGCAACAAATGAAGCAAGAAAAGAAGCAATTTGGATTTGAAATGTCTTTTTAAAGTCTGGCTTTACCCGAAATTCTACAAATGCCATATTTTGTGACAATGAAAGTGTGATCTAGGTTGCAGACAATCCAATTTTTCATGCTAAAATCAAGCATGTTGAGATTGATATTCATTTGAGATATTGTCCAAGCTCAAGTTGTCAAATTAAAATATTGGTGTAGTGATGAACAAATTGTTGATATTTTTACCAAAAGTATGACTTAAGCNACAATCCAATTTTTCATGCTAAAATCAAGCATGTTGAGATTGATATTCATTTGAGATATTGTCCAAGCTCAAGTTGTCAAATTAAAATATTGGTGTAGTGATGAACAAATTGTTGATATTTTTACCAAAAGTATGACTTAAGCTAAATTCTTGAAGCTACCAAGTATGTTGGGCATGTTGGAGATTGATATTAAGGGAGGAATAGATGCAAAATGTCCCCCTCCACTTCTCTTTTTCTTGTAAATTCTCTGTAGTTATTTTTAGGGAGGAAATGTTAGGCAGTGAAAGAGGTGACTCTATGAATTTTTTCGATGAGATTTATCCAAAAGATTAGAAGTTTAACGCAAGTGGAGGTTCAGAAAAGCACGAACCTATAACATCATAAAAGTGTGCACGTTCCTGCTCACCCCCTTACCACTTTATAGTCCACCAACTTCATACACTCACCCATATATCAACCTAAAATAATTGGAGTGGAAGTATGAGATGACTTGTTAACAAAGCTTTTTTTATCGAGTCTTTCATTAAATGCATATAAAATTTTGAGATTGAAGGTGTATAAAAATATAAATGTGATGTCTAAGATAGATATGAATGTTTGCATAGATGCCAACATGTGTCAAAGAGTCGTAGCTTAAAGCAAGTACTATTTTCAACAACATGCATAGGAGTTTGAAGTAGTCCTCTATTCTATTCATGTTGGCTTAACGCATCATTTAACTTTATTATAAGTTGTCATGAATTAGCATATCTTAATTCCACTGGTTATGAAAACTCCACCGAGTGCTTTGACAATAAGTACATTCCTTTAGGGTACCATGATTGTAATAAAGCTCCCAACCTAAAGCTTGAGATTTGAAATTCTGCGAACCTTTAAGGTTCGACGAACATAATGTCAAATCTGAACTAACTTGAGGTGTTATTAAGGTTCAATATATATACCAGAATCTAAAGCCTAATCTCATTCGAACTTTATTGGAAAATTCGAACCCTAATCGAACTTACCATGTGACTTTTACTATATATTTGATTGGAGTTCAATTGCCCTATTAAGCTAGATTCTTCGTTAGATGCTTAATATATACACAGTTAGTTTCAACTAGGTTGGATCATTAGCATGATCAAGATAAAGACCAGGTGCTTGACAGCTCTTTCTTGTTATTTATAATTGTAGTTATGGCAAGCTGTTCCCCGACCAACGTGTAAAACGCGTAAAGATACTTCCCAACCAACGTGTAAAACGCGTTGCTTCGGTAGGCTGGATAAATTGCAGTCCAATTCTTCAGTCTATCAGGTTGAAATTAAGGCTTTGTTTTTTAAGTTCAAGAAAGATGACACTATGCCCGAAAAATGACAAAAGCAGAGGAAGAAACATGCAATAAGAAGATAAGCCATAGATAATAGCACTGCACCTTCATGAAAAATAATGGCGATCACGCCAAATACACACGTAAACGAATAGTTTACGAATAAAAATATGGCCGCCAGTTCAGATTGATAGATAAATTTGGTTGGCTGGTTGCACACTGATCCACCCAAGAAATCCAGGAAATTAATTAGTGTGAGTTCGAGAGGACCACAATTATTTGATACGAGGATTCAGATACGCGAGAGGACCACAATTATTTGATACGAGGACTCAGAAGCTCCTCTCACATCATATGACACCATTTGTCATGACTCATTACTCATAATTAGCCGGAGACCAATTCTAAAAAGAGAAGGATGCTAGGTTTAGGTAGGAGAGAATCACGCCGACAGATGCAGAAAGCTGTTGTTCATCAATATCAGTCTCTGAGAAATGCAAGCTGTCGAGACCTTTTCATGCGCTGACACCGATGGGTTCTGGCTTTCTGTCAGCTACCTCTAACAATCTCATGGTTTCACAACAAATATCTCAGCAATGATTATACTCACATGGTTCTAGTGACAACGATTAGGTTCGATTCCTGTTCGAATTTTTCAATAAAGTTCGGATGAGGTTTGGTTATACATATTGAACCCTAATAAAAACTTCATCCTAAATCTCAATAAAATTCTTTCTAAAATTTATCCGGGATTCAAATTTGGATGAATTCTAATAAAACTTCATCTCAAACTTCAATAAAATTCTCCATAAAATTGGTGTTAGGTTAAAATTCGGACATGCATTCAAGTTCATTCAGATTGGGCATTAGGTTCGACAAACCGTGAGATTCTCCCCATTTCGAACTTCAAGCTTTAGGTTGGCGAACCCTGTGACTTATACCTATAATAATATACTATCGTGACTTATATTGTGACAGAATTCGGTATAAAAAATTATGCTGTGAGGCTTTTTAAATCAGTTCGGCCCATTTGTGAAACATCGAGGCATCTGCCTATGATCCAGAGGTTATAAAAAATAAAGTCTCATACACAGAGAGACAATCAAGCAGATGAATAAACGTTAAAGAATGGGCTGCCCCATGTGGTTGTCTTATACGCATTTTGACATTTCGTTAAGTCAACCGAAATCACAACGACTAGCATGTGCTTCGTTGCATAAAAAGACAGGCGTGTTTTCCTACCCTTTCCAGTTTCAACTTTCAAACTCTTTCTTGTCACGTGCATTCTCCATTGTCGACGTCGACCCAACCGTATTTGCTTTACAGTGCGAGCCGAGATGCCAAGTTGAGCATTCAGAATGGTGGCTCTGTTATCTACAGAGCCCAAGAATTTTATTTAATAATAGGTAGCTTCTACAGTGGAAAGTGGATTTAAAACTACTCCGGCCATGTTCCTTCCTCAGAGGACATCAGATGGAATATATGGGAATTTGCAAATAGTGCGACCACCCGTTAACGTGGGATGGGAAAGAAATTCCATGCTTTTTAGTGCAACGAGACCGGTCGGTCAGATCAGATGCATCATTTTCATCAGCGAATTAACATTTAAGAAATGAAAATCAGCTCATGGAAAATCTTGGGGCAAAATACAACATTTTGTTGTTGATGATCAAAACAATACCCTCCCATTTTTCCATCAAAGAGGTAGTTGTTTGTTGAATGTGGTATGGATGTTTTATATATATATATATATATATATAATAATCTATTTTTTTGGGACAAGGGACTTCCATATTAAATTGGTGTATGAGACCCTTTGTTTGTGGGACAAGGGACCTCTCTCTGTTCAGGGATTTGATTGGTAAAGTCTACGAAGGTATACATACCCTACCCCCCTCTGGATTTGAATCTATGACCTCTTAAGAGGAAACACATATTCTTAACCATTAGGCCCACTTAGGCTATATATATATATTTTGCTGAATGTGTTTGAAAAGTAATTTTATTATAGAAAGAGTTGTTTTAAGTAATTAGGGTAGATTTATTTTAATTTTCAATATATTTTTTTAAATGTCATGTGTCAACTTCATGTTAAATATTAAGGAATGGCCAAGCTTATTATTGGTAAGGTAATCAAGGTGACTAGTAAACTTAGCTAACAAAAAGAATATATATATATATATGGACACTGGAATATTTTATTTATGGCTTACATTGAAATATTTTTATTATTAATTTTATTTTAAATGTCATATGTCAACTCCATGTTGAGATGTAACACTCTATTTTTAATCCCCTAATTAATTAGCAATCAATTATGATTAGTAATGGTTTATCTTAACATTGAGATAATATTGTCATGATTATGCTTGTAAATAATGTAAATGTGTAATATAAATGGTGAAGCTCAAGTACTAACCATGATACCACTAGAGGAAAAAGTGAGAGAGCCTTCAAAGGAGGTTCATTGTGCTAAGAGAAAGCGAGTCTCTTTGTTGAATTATTTTTTTTTAGAAAAAAATAAGTTATTTTCTCTTTTTCCCAAGTCCAAAGAAAATCACTTAATGGAGGCGGATTGGTAGTTGGAGAGCCAACCACCCACAATGAATGAAAGCATGGAAGACTGGCTAGGACAGCAGAAAACTATCATCCCAAAGTACAGCAAGGAATCCATCATAGTCCATCGCGATTGACCCATGGGTTCCCTTTGACAGAAGGAAGGGGAAAGCAGATCGAGAACCTTCTTGGGGGGAGAGAGAAGATCAAAAAAGGAGAGGAGTGGAAAAAGAGCATCGAAAGAGAAGAGAGTAGTGGAAGAACCCATGTGTGGAGCAGACAGGAATGAGTCTAAGAGTAAGATTATTTGCATGACTAGTATGAGAAGCCAAAAACATGACTTGAGTTGAGAGGGTTGTGAGCTTGGTGCTAGAAGGGAACCTAAGAAACCTTGTGGAGGCCCTGGGCATGGTGGGTGTAAGGATTGTCAACTAGTGGATGTGTGAAGGAGAGTGGCCTTCACCTTTCTAATTGCTCTAAGATCTTGAGAGATTTCACTGGTGGTATCATGGTTTGGCACAGGGTGGCCATATTGTGGAGATCTAATGCATCTAAACCTATGGTTGGGTGGAGAAACACTCACCCTCAGTTAGTTTTCCAACTAGCAATTTTTTGAATAGATAAGTGTATATGCTTGTGTATGTGCTTGTTCAAACTGTAAGGATTACTATGTTTGTATAATCTATGGAACTGTATGATTCTTGTGGATGTGTATGCTTAGTTGGTTTTGCTAGCATATTCTAAACATATAAGTCTTACTTAAACCTTACATGTTCACAAATTTGAATGAAATGAGCATGTTTCGCGTTCATTGCATTGTATGGATTTATGAGCGACAGGGAATAAGGGTTTACCCGGTAATTCATTGTATGTTTGATAACTACTCTTGTTGGTTATCTCCCTTTGATACATATGCAAATAGCATGTAATTCATTCCTTAAAATCATGAGAATTCATGGAAGAATTAAGGGAAGTGGGATTTCTGGCTAAGAGAGATTAAATGAATAAGTAACCCTATGATTCTCTACATGCATTGATGTCTTCCTTATTGTTTAATTGTTTTCCCTAAGTTTGAAATGAACTAAAGGAATATTCTATTGGGTGTTTGCACTCTTAGGAAGGGATAAATTCCTTTGAGTCCTAGTTTCTTGTTTAGGCCATAGTTGAGTTATGCCTTGCTTGATTATGAAAGCTCCTTGCTAGTGTTCCTTGAATTCTAAGATCAATAGGCCAGTAGGACTGAATTATGCATGAGCCCCAAGGTTATTTCCCTGGGAAGTTATCTTCTCTCAAGTGATCAAATGATTCGGGCTTGGAACCTATGAATTTGTATGAAGTCGGTTCTATGACTATGTAATTTGAGCAAGGAGGTCATCTCCATGACCTTTTGCAGGGAATGGATTATACTTCCATTTGAAAACTGGGAGAAGAAGACCTGAGATCTGGTATATGTCCCCGTTAACATAGAATGTAGCACAAGAGGCATTAGATCCTGGATATTTGATTGTGTAGCATTGGGTATATCTAGATATCTAGGAATCTAGCACATTTAGTTAATTGGCTCTCGTTGAAACCACAGATACCCAGCTCGTAATTGTTCCTCTAGTGGAATTCCATGTCTTAGATTACCCGTTGACAAGTGTGGAGAGGTGTAATTGGACATCCAGTGCACCGGAGCTTCAAGGACTCGTCATTCTAAGTTTTTCCTAGTTTCCCAAATCCCTGGATAGGCAGGGGTCTATTGGAGGAAGTTTGGGCACGTCTGAGTCACATCATGGTGACATGTCATGCATAGTGGAGGTCAAAGTGTCATGGTGGAAGAAAAGTGTCATTTTGGTTTTGGCATGGGACGCTTGTGGGCCTGTTGATTTGGCATGAGGCCTTTTGGTCTGGCATCCTTTATTCTAATCCATTGGATCAGGGGATCGCTAGATCTCAACCATCTAATCCTTCTCGAGTGATCTGAAATTGGATCCAGAAGCCTGATAGGGCTTGAAAATGCTCAAAAATGAAAGTGCTCGGAATGCGATGAAACCTGTTCCATTGCGTCCGTCTCGTCTTCCTGATTCCGGTGGTATATTTACTTTGTCAAACGGAGTCCGTATGGAGGAGATATCGCGTTCTGTCCGAAAAGTCAAACAGGAAAAAAGGGGATGATTGTACAGTCCGTACAGTCCACGTGGCATGTCCGTACAGCTGACATGGCAGTTTCATATTGCGACACGTGGCAGCCTCGGATGACAACACGTGGCAGCACTGGAAGGCGACACGTGGCAGGCGGATTTCACCGATTTGGCGTACGATTGGACTAATCCTGAGGTGACACGTGTCACCACTGAAAGGGTGACACATGGCACGGGTGACGTCATCCAGTGATGTGGTAGGCTAACGCGGCAGGTGACTGGGTAGTACGGCGGCTGACATGGCAGGTGACAGAGCAGTGACACGTGGCAGTACGATAGACGACGTGGGCCAATCAGCAAGCGAAACGTGTCATGGTTCGGTTGGTTGGTAAGGGTGCCACGTGGCCCAGTCAAGGGCTGCCACGTGGCACCCCATTATTGGTTGTTGGTTATATAAAATTTTGTTTGGTTTGGCCGAGGGTCGAACCCGTGACCTCCCGGGTTCGAACAAACTAACAAAGTCGGGCTAGCCACTTGGCCGTCGGATGGTTCTTGTAATACAAACATTAAATATATGTTTTGAATTTGTTTGAAAGTTTTACCGGCGGAGAAAAGGTCTGGGGCTTAGCCCCAGCCCTCGGCACGACACCGCATAACCGATCCACATAACCGACGGCGCGGGGAACGTGTTAATGCACGGTTATATGGTTGTTGCCACCATATGCGTAGGGTCTATCAACGGGCGCGGATATTTGTTGCCACCGGTCATATGACCGTTCCACAAAAATCGGGAGCTGTTCGACGAGGGCGTCGGGCGGGGGTTAGACTATTAGCCTCGTGGCCATATGTCGCGCCACAAGACCAGGGCTTGAGCAGAGAATAGGGGGCCAGCGCTATGGACGTGGCCATATGGCGCCAATGTGACCACACCAAAGGGGCGCGCACCTGGGGTTCGGGGGCTGCAGCCCAATACTTTATTAAAAGTGGGTTTTGATATAATAATTTGGATTTTTTATTGTTATAATGCCTATTTTTAATTGATTTTCTCCATTTTTGGGGGATATTGGGCATTTTTGGAGGCCAGATTCTTGGAGGAAGTTGGGGATGTGAAACCAACTCCAAGGCTATATAAACCAGGCCTGTTTGAGGCCATGGACAGTCATTCAGAGCAGAGTTATGCTGAAGAAAAGCCAAGCCAAAGTCAATTCGATGCAGGGAAGCCTTTGAGGAGGAGACGTTGTCGGATCATTTCTGGGAGCTTGGAGCATCCGTTTTGCATGTCGTTTTCTTTGCAGGGTTCTAGAGATCTAGGAGAACAAGACCAGATCAGTATTGTAGCCATTTGGCATTGCAGAGATGTAATTTTGAGCACTTGAGCAGAAATAAAGAAGCCTCCCCCACAGAGAAAAGGCCCGGAGACGTAGGCAAAAGTTGTGCCGAACTCCGTTATCAACCTGTGTGTTTATCGTTTGTTGTCTATTATTCATTTCAAATCTGCATATGTGTATTTGACTATCATAATTCCTTTTCTTTCCTCATTCTTTCACTAAATTCTCAAATGGTTAATTAATACATGCAAGATTAAAACTCAACCATAGTCATTTAAAAGATCCTACGGATCATCGAGAGAGGATAACCTTACCACCGATCAACAAGAATATTGCTTGTGAGGACCTTTCAAGGAGTCTGGTTTCCCAGATTCCCAGCAGGTCGAGGTTCCAAGGAAAGGTTTTGTGGAGAGGGGCCCTTGTGCCTTGTGGTGGCGTGTCTTACCACATAGATCCATGGGTCATGTCATGATTGGCCTATATGACACGAATGAATTTGTGCCATGTGTCTTGGACATTCAAGGCTCCAATGCAAAGTTTCATCTGAGGTCTAGAGGACACGATGATGTCAGCATCCACATGGCATGCCACATCACTTACCATGTTTCATGCCACATCACCAACCACATGTCGTGCCATGTTATTTTATCCATACGAATTTACTAGTTCATTTGTCATGTATTCGTGCCACGTCATCTTGGCAATTGGTCCATCTATGAGGTGTCACGTCTGGTCGCATGACACGTTAGGTATGTGTGTGTGTCTTCGATGCCAGCTGGACATCAGATCTGGCGTCTATAAATGAGTGTTCTATGGATTTCTCTAGGTCTCGATGCCTAGTGGGGAAAGGTTTCTGGTTTCACTAAGGTTTTGGGGTCTGGACAACCAACTAACTGAAAACCAAAAAGTTGTTAATTATGTCGATCATTGGGGATCCATCAGATCTCGATATCCGATTGGGAATGGATCTACCTCCAAGTTTCACTTGTTGGTCTATGCAATGCGCCTGTTGACTATTGGTCAGGATGTGCCACGTTAGAGGGTTATGTGTCCCGACATGTCAGTGCCTAGGTAAGGCCATGTTGGGTGGTATAAGTGGTGAGGGTCCACGGCGACATAAGGTGGTTTTAGTGGGAAAATTTCATGAAGCCTTAGAAGGCCATAATCATTTATCAAGAGCTCAAACTTGAGAATATTGACAGTCGTTGGAAAGATATAGACCAGAATAACTGACCTATGAGCTCATATTTGGGCATAGAGGTGTGGTTAAGGAAGGTAATTTAGAGGAAAGAAAAGATCATTTTTGTGCACCCCACTGGCCTATTGGGGATTAAGGGGTTGGGTGTGTTATAAAGTGGTATCAGAGCAAGAGTTCAAACACAAAGCCTGAATCGGTCGAAGAACAGTCATAGGACTAATATACCAAGGCTAAGATGATCCTACTAGAAAATGTCTTTCTGCATTAAAAGTTGGTTATTAACTTCACAGGTTCCTTGAGAAGAAGGATTTGCAAATCAATTTTAAAAAAAAAAAAAAAACTCCTTATAACAGAGAATTGGGATTCTTGCCTTAATAACTCTAACAGAAAATTTAATCATGTTATGGCATGCTAAGAGAATAAAATTGTACCATCGACTTGTTGGAATTAGAAGTATTCCTACATGAGTGGGAATATTTTGACATGTGTTAATGGAAAAAATCGAAATGTGAATGGAAAACGGAGTAGAATCTTGTTATAGGACTGCATGAGTCTAGAGAATGGATGAACTGATTGTTTTAATAAGTAGTAATTTTTTCTACAACTATGGGTTGATAGAGCCCCTAGAAATTATGATTGTTGCTTACATAAAAGGTTAATCCTCGTAAGGATAATTCCTCGTGCTTGGAGGACTAATGGAAAAGTTGATAAGGTCAGTTTATTTGACCTATAATGGAAGATACCTGATGTTGGTTAACTAATTTAAGTATAAGTAAATGGATTTTAAGAGAAGGTAAAGATGTGTTTGCTTGGAATTGAAAGGTTCCAAGGATGAATGACATGTTCATTGAGATCCCCTTTAGTATTGTAAGATAAATAAAAGAGGTCCCTTGGATTGTTGCTAGTCTTCGTAAGGGAGGTAGACTACTAAGAGTATGAAAGTACTCAAGTGTTGATGGGAGAAATAGATTGCACCCTTGAAAATCCAACATGGGATGGGAATTAAGCCACTTGATTTATGAGCTGGATGGTTCCTAGTCTGAAGGACCAAACACCTGGTACGAAAAAGAACTCAGAGGACTAGCAATTCTTACCCTTGCTAATTGTATCTAATGATACATTATGGTATTAATGGGATTCAACAATAACTATTGGAAAGAGGTCAAGTGACATGTGAATATGAACAAGTTTCTGAGCTCATAGTTGTATTAAATAAATGTATATGTATAATGACATGAATGCATGTCTATGCATGTAAATGAAATATAAAGATACAAGTATGGCTCAATATACTCAGGTAATGGTGAAAGGGGATCTAAGTAAGAATTCCCTTGGTAAAGGTCTGTTGAATTAGAAATTATTTGAGGCATGAAGAGAAGCAGGAGTTCGTATCTATTATACCCTGGGTAATGTTGTGATTAAACCTAGTGAAAAATAATTATGATATATGAAATGCTTTTGTTGCAAAGGGGAAAGAGTGACCTCTTGTTGGTTGTTGTCCAAATTAGACAACATATTCTTGAATATGCCTATGAGACTTGTCATGTGACTGACTGTAAGATCTCATTAGAAAATGAATATATTAAATTAAAATGCCAATGTGTATGAATGACATGAAAAAGGTGCAAACAACAAACTTGCATGTTGGTATTGATGTGTAATTATTCTTAAGAAGGCATGGCTTGAAATCATTATAGGGTTTCGTGGTATGGCCAAGTGGACTGTGAAGCAAAAATAGTACTTGTCAGGTGTTTGGGTAATGTTATAGATACATACTTGACTTTGTTTTAAAGAGTTTGATTGATTTAATTGAATGTTAGTTTGAGGGGATCAGACACCATTCCTCTGAAAGAGATAGTGTAAAATAATGAAAGAACAAATGAGAAAGAATTATTTGTTGTTATGAAAAGAAGGAAATATGATTATGTCTTCAAGGTTTTCATGTGAATGATTGTGAACAATCATGAGTTAAACGATTTTAAATACATGTGCATGTGAAATTATAAAGTGTGCAGTTGTAAACACACACATTATGTTGATACATATGGATAATGTTGATTAAGGTTGGTTATCATTGATGTCAACCCTTGAAGAAAGCCTCATAGCACAAAGGCTTGGGTAATGGACCCAATATTGTTTGATGTAAATATGACTCATTATTGTTTTGTCATAGTTGATAAGAAGTAAATATGGATGAACTCCAAAGTGGTCCCCTTATGGTGAAAGCCCTCACAGGAAGATGCTTTGTGGAGTAATAGAACCCATGCTTAATTGTGGAATAATGAGATGAAGGAAAGTGATTTTTTCATGGAAAATATCCTAGATGGATAGTGCTTGTCATTTCATTTCCGGTGGTATGTGAAACGTCACATAATTCCTCACAGTTAGAGATTTATGGCCATGAGAAGTTGGAGACCCCAGGTTTGGGTAATGGACCCAAGTTTGTTTGATGGGTAACAGTATGAGTTATGATATATTTTCAGATAATACTATTCTATATGGACGGTACATGTCATGTCATTTCTGGTGGTATGTAGAACGTCACATAACTCCTCACAGTTTGAGAGTTATGGCCTTACAAAGTTGGAGGACCCTCATCTGTCATCTAGAAGCCCCAAAAGGTCAAAGTAGTCAAAGTGGTTTAAGAGATTTTAAAAGGTAAAAAATAAAGTGAAGTGATGAGTGTATCATAATTCAAAGTGAATACAAAATAAATTATTTCAATAATAAATTTAATGGAGAAATTAGAAGTGGACCCAACCCTAAAATAAGGAAAGTGGGCCAAGTGACCTAGAAGATGTTTTTAAGGAAGCTACTTGGAGAGTATAAATAAGAGGCAAGGCTCTTGCATTTGAATAAAACTTCATCATATTGAATATCTATATGTGTTTGAGGTAACCAAGGATATATAAACCAGAATTCTGAGTGAAGGTGAAGAAAAGAAGGCCGAAATGCAAGGAAGGATAAATTCTTTTGATGGTGATTTCTAAGGTATGTTATTTATAGGTCATCTCAACATTTTCGCTATAACTTTTTTTTTATAATGATTCATACCGTGAAATTGCTATGGAAGTGAGAAAACATATCCAAGTATCTGTGGAAAACAATTCAGCTTGTGGGTTGTTTTATTTTTGGAGTTACACTCCGTGGAAAATAGGGTTTGTGGCCAATCCTGAAACTAGTCAAAATCAAGTGTTTCGGGTAAAAACGTCATAACTTCTTCACAACAGATCCAAATTCAGTGAGACCAAATGAGTTGTTTAGGGTACAGTATGTAGTATGTTGTGTAATAGTTTTAGATTATTTCATCAAATATTTGGTGCAATGCACGCTCTACAAGTTCGCTCTCTAGAATAAGACAGAATTCAAGAAGGTATGTCATTTAAGCTATAACTCATTTTCTAAGATGTTCCAAGTAGTGAAACTTGGAGGAAGTTCATTAAACACACTGAAGAACATTTTGTATCAGTTTTAGATCTTTATACATTACAGGTTCAAAGTTATGATTACTTCAAGTTAGGGTTGTTGACTAATCCAAAACGAGGCATGTGAGACTAAAGAAAAGTTTGATAAAATGCTAGTCTCTTGTTTTTAAAGTTCCGGAAGGTTTACAAGAATGTGATAATATACACCAGGTCTATTACAGAGCTACAAATCATATTTGGATGATGAAATTGATGAGGGTTTTTGGATGTGGTACATGTTGAGTACATGTTGAGTACATGGTTGAGACAAGTAGTTGATGAGTTGGCGCACATACATGATGTGTATAGTTGATGATGTTGGTACATATTGATGAGTCATAGTTGATGAGTAGTTGAAACATGATTGGTACATACTTGGTACATGTTTGGATGCACTTGTTTATGGTATAGGTTGATTACAGGTTGGTGCATGGTTGATGCACTTTTTTATGGTACAGGTTGATTACAGGTTGAGGTACTATAGCACACCCGCTGCAGCATAATAAAATTTTCGTCTTTTCTCGAGGAACAAAATCCCCGAAAACCTACGGAGCTTAGCATAGGCTGCAGAAGCCACCTCTGCCTCAACAGAGTCTCTGCACGACCTCTCAGTCTTAAGGATTGTTCAGTTTCTTTTATGAGCCGAAGCGGCCCCTTTTGATTCCTAGCTGGAATCTTCTTCCAATCGATCCACAGGTCCTTTCAAAAGCTTCCCTGTGCGAACAGCACTAGGCATGAGCTCCACCCTCTCCGAGTGACCATAGCGCTATGACCAAGGCCTATTCTCGAAGGTGCTTGTCACAACTCGCAATCTCGCGAGTTCATGAGTCGAAACTCCTGACTCTTCCTTCCCAAATTTGCGATATCCAAAATCACGTAATGGGTATAGCTCCCTTCTGTCAACGCCCTCTGTGCGTGACCAATGGCTAGGCTAAGCGCTAGCTCCTGTCACAACTTCATGACTTCGCAAGTCGAAAGGTTGAGCACTCATGCTCTTATCCCGTGAATCCCCGAGATGCGAGAAGTCAACAGAGTGTTAACTCCTTTCTCCAGGTGACGCGTGTTCGCCTGTCAATCATACAGGCCCCACTTTGTGGTTCTGCCACGTGTTCCTTCGTGCCCGGCTTTCGACACTTCGCTACTTCTGATGTTGAGAAGAGGTCCTCTCAACCTTCAAACCTCTGAATGCGTGATACGTGCGATGAGGCTCTGATCCAACAGTCCTCTCGTGACCTGGATCCAATGGTGATCCTTGCTCCTCGTGATTTCACCACTCGTGACTTGGAGCACCCAATTCTTGGGCTCTCACCTTGTGAACCTCCGAGTTCGCGAGATCCCTCAATCTCTGCCACCTGTCCTTCTCAGACAGATGGTTTTGATCTTCTTGTGACTTCACTACTCGCGAAGTCAAGAGACTTCATCCTCTAACTCCCGATGTCTGAATCCTCGATAGAGAGGATCTCGCGACACGTGTCCTCCTTCCAACGAACGGCTCAAATTCTTCTGCGACTTCACCACTCGCAAAGTCTATACGCTCACCTCTATGAGTCTCGATGCCTCTATGGGTCTCGATGCCCGAGTCTCCAAAGCGAATGATCTCGCGACACGCATCTGTTGCACCATTTTCGTCACCTTGGTGAGAAAATAAGGGGTGATTGCATGCCCAGTTGGATCTTACTGAGCAGGACAGTTGTAGAGGAAAGAGATAGAGAAAGAAAAACAAGACTATAAGCAAGAATTAAACTAATATATGCAATAAGAATTAAAACCATGAGCATAGGAAACAAAGAACAAAAAGACTAATGTCACCAATATCAAAGGCTGGTCTATTGATGAAATCAAAGCACCAAGAAGAAAGGGGACTATGAGTCCCTTCTTCCTCCAAGGGAAGGTTCTTGGACCCTCACAAGCTTGCTCTCCTTATAACAACTAAAATGAGAATAGTGGTGAAATAACTCCTTGCAAATCCACTCAATGGAGAGGCGGATTGCTCAATGAAATGGTGCCAAAGTGCTCTTGTCAAGGATGGAGTCCTTAAAACAATATAGGCAGCATAACATTACTTGAAATTCCTTGAGAAAATGAGGTGCATTCATGGATTTTTATAGCATTGCATTGGGTTATTGTGTAACTCCTTTGTAGTGTGAAAAGAAGCCATTTAAGGCATTATTAGGTCTTTGACCAGCCCACCATTCGGATTCAGGCCGGATTTGGAGGTCAAATCGGCTTGGGAGCTGAACCAGAAGTGGTTGGGAGGCCGACCACATTCATAAATGCATCGTTTAGCAGGTGCACGGCTTTTTGTGCTAACAGTCGCGCATCGTGCGCGTATGTGCGCATTCTACGTTTATGTTCCGCGCATGTGCGCGCACGCCCAACTTCTATAAAGCGCTTTTCAATTTTTCACTACTTTGTATAGTTTTTTGCCCTTTTTTGAATGCTGTGAGATTAATTCAAGGCCATGAAGGACTTCATTACTGTTTGACAATGTTGATTTCTTGTAACCATGTGCAGACGAAATTTCAGTGATAACAGATGCCCCCTGATGGATGAGGTTAGAAGCACCCGTATAGCCGAAATCCATCAATGTTTCTTCCACTGAGAGTGTTGTTGTAAGAGAGAGCAATAGTGGGGTCGTTCAGAGCGATCAGTTTGGAGAAAAAAGGAATCGGTAGAACCCGACCTGCTATGAGGTCTGCAAAACAGAAAACTGTGTACAAACGAGGCGGGCATGTCCCATGCTCGTGTTATGTAACTCTGAAAAAAGATGACTGAAGTGTTGGTGTAGACAAATATAGTGCCCTCAGGGGCGGTGATGATAAAGGCAGAAGACAATTCTGCAAAGGAACATACTCTGAATAATAGGCAATGATTGCGGTAATAAGTAGCGGCGATGATGCGGGCATTGATGGCCCTACCAAGTTCAGAGGTCTTCGGCAAATGATAGAAATAACGGAAATAGTCACAAAGTAAGACCCACCATAACATCAGAAAGTGTTGGCATCGAATGTTATGGGGGCCAACGACATCAGGGAGCAATGGTGTTTCACCCTGTGCCATCCGATATCTCTCATTGAATGGAGAATGAGAATCAATATACTGTCGCCCTTCTGGAAAATTGTGCTGATGTCGACAAAAGGGGAACGTGACTCCCAGAAGCAAAGGGCTTCGAGGAATCTACTAAAGGGATGAAGTGGCAGAGGTACATGGACAAAGTCAAGAAGTGGGAAGAATCAAGACTGCTCTTGGTTGGAGGATGTATGAGATAAAAAGTGGCCGCAACCGTGTAACGAGGTCGAGTTTCGGGGGGACGAAAAGACCGGTGATAAGTTGTGCCAGAGGCGGGACAAAGTGAACAAATGTAGAGGGTAGAGGTAAGTGACATGTGGGGTACTCTGAATATGTAGATGATGTCGGCAAGGGTAGATGATGAATAATGCTCCAACCAAGGGTGACATGGGTTGCGTTTGGCCAAAATGAGGGAAGCAGGTTGCCAAAGGTGATGACAAAAAGATAATGAAATGACTGGAAATAAAGGCATTTGTACAATAAATAATGAATAATTTGGGGAGAAATGTACAAATACAGAAACGGGTGCCCCAGTGTGATATGGGTGGCCCAAGGAGGGAAGAATTTGCTTGGAAAACTGATGAAGGGTGGGGGCCACATTGGTGAGTTTTTGTATGAGGTAGGTGAAATGAAGGTAGGTTCGCAGATAGGCAAACTGATTGTGGATGAAATGAAGGGTTCATGATACTACGGAGGTGCAGGTAAAAAATAGAACCATAGAGAGAGAATCTGGGATTCCATGGGGGAAAGCTAGCAAAATGAAGAGGAGTATGTGGTTAATTCGCGACATGATGAAAGACTATCGGGACTCCCATCCCTAAAGGGCGATGAAGAATAGCATGAGCGTCAAAAGTGCCAAAAGGTGTTGTGAATGGGACAACTCATGTGGGTAAGAATGCTACCGGGTAACAGTACCGAAGATGTAAATGGAGGTGTGGGTACTGCAGAGCCGGGAATGGGGATTCTAAAGGCCAATATCAGAGGGTGTGACTGGAAATGCAAATGCGAGATAGCGGAAAAGACTACATGCTAGTGTTGAGTATATACCTGAAGGGGTTGTGTTGATGGATGATGATCAAGTACCTACACACATGAAAACCAAATACCCAAAGTGAACAACATCTGAAGCAAAGCAAATATATGAGCATGTATTTGATAAATGTGACTATGCGCATGCGTACCGGAACATGATAAAAAAGGTGCCCCGGGGGCTCAGCATGAAAAATGACCCAAGGAATGTTGTGATGTAGGTGACGGGATGTTGATCCCGTGGCTGAAGATGGTTTGAAAAATGGACACCTTGGGCTCTCGGAATGGTGAGTGGAAGTTTGGCAGAAGGCCTATATATAGTTGTAGGGCCCACATTGCCACCTCATTTGTACCTGCTGTAGTAGTGAGTGAACCAGCAGTGTTCAGAGGAGATTTGTAGATTCGGGGAGGATGAGGTAGCCAATTGAGGATCTGCGAGTATCAGGTTAGTGATCTAATCATCCTGCACAGAAATAGGTTTGCAATTTTTGGGCAGGGTTTGTACGGAGGGCCGTACAGGGGTATTTAGGGGCTGTGGGGCCCACATGCGCAGGCAATTCGATGATAGGCATGCATATGTGCGCATCTGTACACCGAATATACACGCATGGGTGCGTGGGAGGGAGAATTTAAGGTGCGCCCGAAGGACGCGCCTATGAGTTGGACAGGCACGCACTAGTGCGCGCCTGTGGGTTTGACAGGCGCGCACTTGTGCACGTTTGTATGGTGAACAGGCGCGCATAAGGGTTCGCCTGTGAAGCAAACAGGTGCACATTGATGCGCACATGTGTAGTGTACAGGCTTGCATATATGCGCGCCTGTGTAGTGAACAGGCGCGCATGTGTGCGCGCTTGTGGGTAATAAAAACCGCGCCTATGAGGCAAGGTGGAAGGGTAAAAAATGAGTCTTTTTGATGTTGTTTGATGGTTGATGAGCTGGTATAGGACTATGTGTTGGCTGCAGGTGGCCATTGGTGATGATGCCGGTGTGGTGGCAAGAGCAAGACTGGTCCCAGTTACGAGACGCTGTGGCCATTGAGGGGCCCGGCGTGCGTGCGACTTTAGCAACCTGTGGGTTGCTAAAGTTATTTGAGTGCCCGTTGATATGGGCACAGGAGTATTTGTTACAGTTCCTAATCCAGATGTGGAGTCCAGAGCTGCACTACTTCCTCGTACGAGGAGAGAAGATCCCCTTCACTACGGTGGAGGATACCTATTTTTTGATAGGGCTCCCCTTTCGGGGAACGCCCCTACCGGCGGAGCCGGTGTTGCCTAGGACGACGTTGCTTGCTTATATTGGCCAGAGATACTGCTCAGGTCGGGACTTTATGTCTGGGACTATGGTGAGTATCAGTGCGATAGACTCCCTGGCACATCGCTGCATAGCGGAGATGATTGTCCAGATATATGGGTCACTTGCGACCCAGCGGATTAGTGGTGGCCAGCTTTTGGTGCTGGAGAGAGTGGTGGCCGGTGAGCGGTTCGTGTGGGGGCTGACGCTGCATGCGACGATGGTGGTGCAGTTAGACCGTTGTCGGTCCATAGGTGCAGGGGAGTTTGCATTTGGGTCCATCCTAGTGGCCTGGTTCTTAGAGAGGGTGCCTATGTTGCGCCCGAGGATTCTACTGGAGGTGCCAGGGGTGCGAGAGCTGCGGTTGAGGCGGTGGTATACAGTTTTATTTCATCACGGTGGTGGCGAAGGTGGCCATTTCTTTTCGGCCGAGGCGGCACAGGTGTGGCGGCAGATGCCGCAGGTGATACTTCGGTACCCCTATGCTGGGGTGGACTTCCAGGATGACCCGGACATGGTGCTACCTCCAGGGGAGGTGTTTGACCATCAAGGTATGTTTAGTATTTTCTTATGCATGTTTTATATAATTGTTTGAGATATCAGTCCATATGTATATGATATAGATGCTAATACTATTTGTTGTTTTTGTTTTTTGCATATGCAGATGTGGCACCTCGCAGGCGTGAGGTGGAGATGCATAGAGCGTCGGTTCGATGAGAGCCGAAGAGATAAATGCATGGAGAGAGACAGCGACAGGAGGATGTTGCGGGGCGACCAGCTGAGCCAGAGAGGCCAGCAAGGAGGCACCGGTTCGATGACTCGGGTGCAGGGCCATCACACGATCCGCCGACGGCGGCCGGAGTGGATTATGATGATATACGCAGTCGTCTGGAGACGGTTTTGCAGGATGTGCCTAAGGGCATGTGGATGTGCATCCAGGACAAGAGTTTCCTGGAGCAGTGTGTGGGGGTACCGCCACCATGGAGGGCCATAGTGCGACGAACAGCAGTGCTTACTGCTATGACGAGTGGACGCCTACCACCGGGGCAGGAGGGTCTGGTAGGGGGGGGACCACCCCCGCCTGAGGCAGGTGGTGGTGGGCCGCCATCGCCTGAGGGAGGGGCAAGTGGTGGGGCGATAGAGGCACCATGAGTGGTGCATGATGTGTATATTTTTGTTGTATATAGGCTGGTGAGCCCATTTTTTGTACCGAGGTGCTGAATTGGCCTGCGGATACATGTATTTTTGTATGTAAACATTCGGATGGCATGATGGGCTTTTATATATACATGAGTATACATATTTTGAGATTCATCTGGTGTCTACATGTGTTTTTTGTTTGCTGATGATTATGATGATGTCTATTCTATATATATGCTATGACAGGATTTGTGAGATGTTTATGTATGTGTAGCTTGATGTGATATATGCCAATCTAACACCATGTTAGCTATTTGATCTATTATTTGATTCAATTGTCTTGGAATATGTGTAAATGTAATGGAATCAAAATGTCGAGATAAAAGCCTAACCTGCAGGTATTTGTGAAAGAGGCACGGATCGCATACACGGTATACATTGTTGAGATGAAGAACGACTAGTTGAAAATCGAGGAAGACGCTAAGGTGACGAATATGATGACGCTGGGCGTCGGCCAGGAGACCAATGACCGCAGTGTATTCGGCTTGGTTGTTGGTTGTTGGCCCCAAACATATGCCGCTTGAATGTAGCATTTAATGTGAGGGGGTGTGGAGAGCCCAAGCAGCCGAAGCAAGATTTTGTGTCCAACGGTTGGCGCTGTTGGTGTAACCGATGTGGTAAGCTGGTGGAGGAGGCATCTATCAATAGCACAAATGATAGTTTAGACGTGAGGGAAGGAGAAAAAATATTAAAAACACTAGAAATGAAATAACCTAAAGTAGAAGGACTATTGTTTAAGCATAAAATTTCTTGAGATACAACCCATTGACGGGTTCCTTGAGAGAGAGGCCTTCGGAGGAGGCCAGGATGTATGCTCCATTGGTGAGGCAATGTTGGATAATGTAAGGGCCATGCCAAAGTGATTCGCATTTTCCATGGCCAAAAGTATCATGAGTGATATCATAAGCCAGGACGAGGTCGCCTTCGCGGAATGATCGAAGGTTGACATGGCGATCAAAGGTAGCCTTGGATCGTTTTTAGCTGCCTCATTGTTTTGTAAGGAAGATTGATGATCTTCATCCAGAGACTTCAAGTTCAACAAGCGCTGCTCCATTGGAGCAGTGTCAGGTAATAGCTCAATTGCAATGCGTAAGGTGGGAATTTCGCACTCGATGGGAAGAGTTGCCTCGACCCCATGGACTAAATGGAATGGCGTGAAAACAGTAGCGGTCTTCACTGTTGTTCGATAATCCCATAGCGCAAAAATAACATATGATACCAATTGGTTTTATGTTTATTAACCGTGCATTGTAACATGGTCTTGAGGACTGTGTTAACTACCTCGACCTGTCCATTTGACTGAGGGTAATATGGTGAGGCAAACTCGTGAGAGAAGCCTAACCGAGATGAGAGTTCAACGAATATCTCATTCTCAAAGTGTTTCCCATGGTCGAAAACGAGTTGGAGTGGTACTCCAAAACGGGATATGAGGTGGTTAAAGAAAAAACGCGCTATAGTGTCAGCGGTGTTGTTGAAAGTGGACATAGCTTCAGCCCATTTGGTGAAGTAATCAACGGCAACAACAATGTATTTCTGACCGTTGCTGGAGGGGGGATTGCAAGTCATAAAGTCGATGCCCCATTTACAAAAAGGGTTGGCAGTAATGACAGGGTGAAGAAGAGCGGGGGGAGCGCAGGCTTTGTTGGCATAGAGCTGACATTGCTCACATCATTTTATGGCATGAATGCAATCATGAAACAAAGTAGGCCAAAAGTAACCGGCTCAGATAATCTTTTGAGCGGTGGATATACCCGAAAGATGGGCCCCACATGCGCCGCTGTGGAATTCGTTTAAGACTCTGTCGGCCTCGTCAATAGTCAGGCATCGACGAAGAATGGTGTCGATGCCCTACCGATATAGGATGTCTCTGATGAGGAGGTATTGGGAGGCCTGATGGCGAATTCGTCGACTATCATCTTGTGAAAGGTGGTTACCGAACTTTTGAGTTTGTAGGTAGACGAGAAGGTCGCCATACCAAGGATCATCTGAAGTGATGTAAAATAGATGTTCGTCTGGAAAGTCGGTATTGACGGGGGTTACTGGTGGTATCAGAGGGGAGGGTCATGACAAGTTCAGTGAGAACGAGGGCCTTATTACTCTTAGGTGTTGAGAACTCGAGGTCGTACTCCTGAAGGATAACGATCCATCGAGCGAATTTGTCATTAACTTGTCGACGGCTGAGCAAGTATTGCATAGGGTTGGAATCTGTGACGACCTTTGTGGTGCGAAGCAGAATGTAATGGCGCAGTTTCTGGACTACGAGGACAACTGCAAGAGCAAGTTTATCTTCGTGTTTATACTTCAAGGGTGGTCCTGAGAGGTTCTTACTAACGTAATAAATGACGTGTTCACGATTGTCATCTCCGAGCTGGACGAGGACGCCGGCTACTGATACAGCTGATGTTGATACGTAGAGGATATAATCGCGATTATAGTCAGGTGCACTAATTAAAGGGGCATTTGAAAGCGTTTCTTTAAGATCGTCAAATGACTGTTGGGCATGGTCATCCCAGTGAAAAGGGATGTCGTGACGTAGTAAGTGGAGGAAACCGTGTGCGCGTATGGTATAATCGGGGACAAAGCATCTAAGAAAGTTCGCTTTGCCCTGTAGACTCTGAAGTTGTCATAAATTCCGGGGAGGTGGAATTTCGGTGATAGCTTGGACTTTGAGGGGGTCAACGGTAATACCACTTTGGGAAACAATAAAACCGAGGAGGCATCCTGTGGTGACATAGAACACACACTTGAGAGGATTCAAGCAGATGTTGTACTGACGGCACCACTAAAAGATGATTCATAAATCATCGAGATGGTGGGTGCATTTCTTGGAGCGAGCTGTGAGGTCGTCCAGGTAGGCGAGGATGATTTTAGCTAGATCGTGTAAGATGTATGTCATCGCCCGCTGGAAAGTTGCGCTGGCATTCTTTAAGCCGAAAGGCATGACACGATATGCAAAAGTACCCCACGGGGTAATGAATGCGGTTTTATACTGATCAGTTGGGTGGATCTGTATTTGGTTATAGCCAGAGAATCCGTCCATAAAGGAGAGAGCCTCGTGGCTGGCGCAGTCGTCGATAATTTGATCGATGAAAGGCATTGGAAAGTTGTCTTTGGGACATGCGTTATTGAGATCGCGAAAGTATGTGCAAATGCAGATAGTTGTTTTTTGTCGACGGGTACAAGGTTGGAAACCCATGAAGTATAGGCGATGGGGTAAATAAACCCGGTAACACGTAATTTGTCAATTTCAGCTTTGATAGTCGCGGCTTTGGCCGGGTGTAGCAGTCGTTGTTTCTGGCGAATTGGTGTGATGTCAGGCCAGGTGTCGACGTGAAGTTCGACAATAGAGGTATCCAGGCCCGGCATTTTCGTGTATGACCAGGTGAAAATATCCCTATATTCCTGGAAGAGGGCTTTATAGGCGGTGATTTCCTGAGGAGTGCAAGCAGCTCCGATGGTGATTTCTTCGACGATGCCATGTTTAATGGAAATGTCGATTTTGATGGTGGGGGAAATGTTGGCCATATTACCTTCTTCAAAAGAATCAGGGGCAGGAATGGGATTGTTGAACCAATCGATAGGCCCTGACGGGATAAAATCTTTGGTTTCGACCACGTAAATGGGGTTTTGGTTAGGAGGCATGAGGCTTCCTGTGGAGAGAAGAGTGCACGGTGATGTAGCGCGTCCCAGGGCAAGTCTGGGTGGTTTAGCACTTCAAGTATTTCCTCATCGCATTGGAAACGTCGGGAATACAAGGGGTCGTGAGGAGTGATATCGGTGATAATGTGGTTGCCCCCTGATGGAGAAGCAGGGGAAGCAATGCTAGGAGATGGTGAGGGTTCACTCAACATAAACCATATATTGAAGTACTGAGGGGTACCTGTGGTGGTTGGGTGGAGAGTGTCTGTAGGGGAATGAGTAGGAGAGTTGGGTGGGTTACGGGGTAGATCCTCAGATACGTCATCTAAGAACCAAGGAGGCGTTGGGAGTGCCTCGGGTTCAGGAGAAATGACATGAAGATCCTCTAGTGACGAGGTAATGTCAGTTATTGCCTCTGCGGGTTGGTGAAGTAGGGCCAATTGACGTTGCATGTATTCAAGGATCATAGGACATTGGTAGGTAAAATGAGCTAATGAATCGCAGAGAGAGCAAGGGCGTCTCATACATTCATTGACTGACGTGGTGACATAACGAATGTCAGTAATGTTTGTTGAAGAGGATGTAGCAGGGCGTGGGTTGTTCTGGAAATTATGGCGTACGGCGGCTAATGTCTGCCGAAAGTGTGGCAGTGCTGGGCAATGATGGGTATAATGGTCGTACTCTGAACAGATAGCGCAAGCATATTTGGTCCTCAACCCTTTACTATTGGAGGGGGGGTTGGTAGTGGTGAGACTAGCAATAGTGGCGAGTGTTGTGGGAGTTTGATTGGGGGGAATCAAATTCCGTAATTCAGGTAGTGATGGACAATTGTTGGTTTGGTGGCCCTCTTTCTCACATAGTGCGCAAGGTGGTGGGATGCGTGGAGGAAGTGGAGCGGTGGGCTCTTTCTTATTTATCCTTCCCCCAGCTGTAGCCGGGAGGTTAGTGAGTGGGGGGGTGGTGGGGGTAAGGACGGGTATGGTCATGGGGAGGCCTTCCTATGGGGGAAGGGATGGTCGAGGGACCATTTCAGGTGGGTGTAAATACCATACTGGGATTGCTAACACCATATTGGGTAGTGTGAGCGTTGCAACTACCTAAAAAGCTTCTATACCTAGTGGAGGGTAAAAGAAGGGAATTTGGGTGAGGGGTGGGGGAATTGTCTCCCAAACTAGACTACGTCCCTGAGGGGATGTGGATTCGTGGACTGTTGAGGTCAACGAGTGCGCAGGAGGTTCCGACAGGAGTGTTTCTGCGACTATTGGGACATCAGGAATGACCGAAGCCTCCTGAGGAGGACGAACATCCTCTGTGTGAGTTCCGTTAGATGAGATGACGCATACTTGATTAGCAGGATGAAGGAGTGGTGGTGCTCCATGGTATGTCCCTAACAAGGATGGATCTTTAAAAATCCCAGGACCCATCTCGACGAGTGGATATGTGTCTTGGTTGGTGTGGATGNATGGGTTAGGCTCATAATGTGAGACTTGGTCAATGGTCACGATCTTCCCATTGTCGGAGAACATCATTGTCCGAAAGACGGAAGATGCCACTGCCTTCATAGCGTACATGTAGCTATGACCGAACAGGATATTATAATCGAGTGGAGCGTCGATAACTTCTATGTCAATGAGGATAGTCTTTCCCCTGAGTTCAACGGGGACATTTTGGAAGAGCCCTTCAGGAGAAGATGGTCATCCGTCATAAGCTCATAATGTGATGGCAGAGGGTATGAGTTCCAGGGAACCAAGTTTCTGCCATACTGTTTTGGACATAATGCATGTAGATGCCCCTTCATAGATGATACATCGATGAACTGTGATGTTCCGTATTTTTATTGGTATTTGAAAGACGATCAAGGCAAGTAGATGAGGTTCACCGCTGTCAAGATCAAAGGTGATGAGTCGAGTATCTGCAGGGTTGACTTCCCCCAAGGCGGAAAGCAGTGATTTCCGCTGAGTAGGACAAGTCTAAAGGACTTCCAAGACTGACATGGCAGCCGGGGATTGTGCTAAGTCGTCTACCAAACTATAGTTATGAGCTGCCCTAGCCTATGGGTTGTGGACATTCCGATGCAGTAGGATGCAAGGGATGCGAAGTGGTGGTTCGGCGGAAGGGTGGGGGATCACCAATGGGGGACCCGTTGGTGTAGGGATTGTCTCTGGAGGGATGGAAGGAGACTCAGTGGGTGTATGATACTGACAATTTCGCATTTGCAGAAGGATTTCTTCCTCACTGATGAGGAGAATTGTTCACTCTGCTGGATTGTTGGGGTTGGGGTATTGTCCCCCTTGAGGTGGGGGATGTTGTGTGTCCTGTTGAGTGTTTATCACACCTTGATGTGGAATAGGATTTTGTAGCACGGCGGGAGGGGGTTGTTGCACATATTGTTGTGGTGCCTGCTGAGGGACAGTTTGTGCAGGAGAATGGGGAAGACTACCAGAGTCTTTCAACCATTTGAAATCAGCTATCTGGGGGAAATGATGAGTTTAATGACCAAAATCGCCGCAAATAGCACAAGGGAAGATGGTTTTAACATTATTTCTCCCTTGGCGCTTGTTATTATTGCCCCCTTGGGGGTTTTGGTTCCCTTGGTTCTGGTTGCCCCCAATTGGTTGGTGCTATGGGGGTTGATTCATGCCTTGACCTGGGTTGTTGTTATTTCTGTTCTGTCCTTTCTTCTTGGCATTGTTTGATGGATGGGTGGGATTGGTTGTGTTCAACTGTTCAAAATTTTGGTATTGTTGAGCAGTAGAGGGTTGAACAAAATTGACCCCCGCATGAGGATGTGGGGGAGCCATGGATTGTGGGGGACCAGGAAATGGGAAGTATGGATTCTGTGGTGGTACCGATCCATAAGGTACATAGGAAGGCATAGTGCTTTGGCTTGTACTATAAGCGGACGTGGAGGGAGTACCACTGGTGGTTGGAAGAAGTGGATGTATGGGAGGTGTCGGTGGTGGTCCACTGATGGGTGGAGGTATAGCAACAGGGTATGGCTGTTGATAAGGGGGTGGGGGGTAATAAGAAGTGCCCCCGTATGCCGGCGGGTATTGAGGTGTTCCATACATCGGTGGTGGTTGGGGTTGTGGGCCATGGTGTGTGGTGGCACTGATTAGTCCATCTATTGAGTGAGACATCCCAAGTTTGTCTTGGCCAAATGGCACAGGTTTTGGAAGATCAATAAGTACCGTGTATAAGTATCCTGACTGTGCATAGATGAGGTCATACTGTTGGGCCTTACTGATGGCTTCCTCTTCGGATTGAGGGAAGGTGGAAGCTACATCCTTTCTAAGGAGAGACAAGTGATCTAAGAAACCAGTCGAGACATTGTTGCTTGGTGGTTTCTTCTTTGCACAAACTACGTCACCTATGCCACTCATGAATATGGTCAGCGATGTGTGTGGCTGAGGTTTGTTTGAAATTAGAAAGTAGTTCGAGACCATTGTCGTGGCGGATGGGTAATTGGAAGAAGGTCAAGAATGCTTTGGCAAATGACTCAAAGGTCGCATGGGACCCTGATTTTTCTTCGACATACCATTTAGTTGATGGGCCAGTGAGTGTGAGTTGAAATAATCGCAGTCTGATGGAGTCATCCATAATGCTATTGGAAGAGCACCATAGATGAAAGGTCATGACATGGTTGGCAGGGTCATCCCCTACCTTTCCTTCAAACTTTGGTATGTCTGAAGGTAGTTTTGTTGGCATTGCAGGCCATGTGGGATCATGCAATATAGGATCATTGGTGAGTTTGGTGAGATCCGGTATGTTGAGAGAGGCCAAATATGGCATCTGTAGTGGGGGGGGAGGATTATCTCCGACCATAGTGTGTTGTGAACCTGACCCTTGGTGGGGAATAGGTGGGTTGGTGCTCCCTCCTTGAGAGGAAGTGGGTCCCCCACTTCCGTGCAAAGGAGAGCGAGTGAATAGATGACCTTGGGAAGTTTACCCAAGTAATGTAGAACCAAGCAAAGTTGATCCTAGGATAGTAGCACTCACAGGAGTGTGTGAAGGAGGTGCTGATGAGCGAGCACAACCAGATACTCCCCCTACAATAGGAGGTAGGTTGAGCAAGCGTCGTGAACGACGGGGGTTCTGTGGTTCCCCTATGATGTCAAACTAGCTGTGTGAATGTGTGCAAAAAGTGGTGAGAGAAATATATAGAAACAAGAGTCTTTGCGTTGAATGTTTACACCATATATATATCCAAATCAAACTGTAATCAAATTTGCATCATACATAACTTGAGAAAGGAGCATATATGTGGGTAAGTGGGTTTTGTCCGCATGGGGGAATCAAAAAGAAAGCAAATGCTTATGTCCTAGAAGACATAACGTCCTTCCTCTCAAACAACACTGGACCTTCCAATAGTACTCAACAGTGGGGTCTGAAGTCACCAGAAGAGAAACTAGTGAAGGATGAAATAATTGGTTATAATGAGGGGTAAAGGGGGCATATCCCGAAAGAGTTGGCGATATTTCCCAATAGCCACACAAAATCCAATCAAGGTGCAATTGTAGCCCACAATTGCCACCTGGGTAGATGTCATAAAGTTGGTCACTAGGTACCTTGGTCAAAGTGCAGCATTTAGATTTTCAGCCTAAGAAATGGGTCATGGGCTAGATCCCGTCTAAGAGGTGGGTGCCTCAAGGGGGGACGCACAGAACAACCGGACCACGGCCTTCAACCCTTCACGGGTATCTCCCTTCCTTATGGTGATTGGAACACTTGACTTGGATGATTTTCAGTTCCCTATTTGACAACTTCTATGTTTTGACAATGTGAGAACTAGATAACGGGGAGTTATTTGGATGCCTATCCCCAAAATCCTACCTCGACTAAAAAAATTCTTTTGGCACCTCCTGTGGAGGAAAACTTAGTGATTTTTTAGAAAGTTTTTAGATGAAGTTGTTTTGTGAGGTTGGGGGTGCAAACCAACCTCGTTGATTAAAAATGGGGGTGGATAGTCCTATCAAGAAAAGATGGGGTTTTTTCGGAATCCATTTTTGGAGGAAAATTACTTAGACCTCCACGTTTCAAGAAGAAGCTATGTGACTGACAAGTGACTTTTGTGTGTGAGTGAAAGTGTGCCAAGTTTTTTAGTGAATTAGGTGTCACCTTGTTGCATGTGGACTTCGCTTGGTCCTTACAAGAGTTTGATTACCTAATTAACTAAGTGTCTTTGATACAACCTTGCGTAATTCAAAAGCCCTAGGAAGCTAGCATGTGGACATGTGGGTCTGTTACTATCCTTTAACTCCCTATTGTGATGTAATCTAGAAAAATATTGAAACTATCCTAGATTGAACATGTGGGCATGTATGGTCCTGTTACAAACCTTTAAACTCTCCTAGTGTTTTGATCTAAGAAAGCAACAATTTCGAACACTATCCTATCTTTGTAGCATGTGGGCATGTATGGGCCCATTACAATATTAAGATATGTTTGAAAAAGAAAACTAAGAGGGGTCCCAAGAAGGGTCGTTGTCCTCTCCTAAAGGTTTTAAACTTTGTTAAGGGAAATGAAATTGGTTTACAATCTTTTTCTTATTCTCAAGGTCGCTTGAATGCGCGAGAGAAGAGCATACTAAGCAATTGTAAATTTCAACCTCTAGTCCCAATGTAAGTTTAGATGTGATTAAAATTGATGTTCACCTTAGGTTGTAAGTCAAAACAAGTCATCCATGTGGCAAAAAGAAAATAAGGGAAATTGATTTTTATCCTCCTAAGTGCCTATGTGTGTTTGACTAACCCCTTTATATGATGAGGGGACTAAGTATGGTGCAGTGTTTAGAGCATGCTTAATATCATTTTTAAGAAGGAAAATGGCCTTCCCCACATCCCAACAACTTACAATGTGAAATTTGGCTTAGATGTGTGGCCCCTAGTGTAGACAGAGGCGCACAGAGAGCAGGAGCACGAACAGAGATGAGTCAGAAAGTGCATGCACGCAGAGGATGGTTGTGACTTAAGAGCATGCATGCACGATGTGCGTCTATGGGTTAGAATACCCGTGCACCTGTGACAAATCGCCGAAAAAGAAAAATCCAGATGGATTTCTCTCAATTCTCCTCTGAATTGGATGGTTGGCAGGTCGGCCTAGGCCGGTTTGTGCACCTGCAAGTTAATCAAATTAAAAGAAGAGAAAAATAAACCCAAATGAGGTAAGAATTTAATACCTTTCCCCAACGGAGTCGCCAATCTGTTGCACCTTTTTCATCACCTTGGTGAGAAAATAAGAGGTGCTTGCATGCCCATTTGGGTCTTGCTGGGTAGGACAGCTGTAGAGGAAAGAGTTAGAGAAAGAAAAAGAAAACTATAAGCAAGAATTAAACTAATATATGCAATAAGAATTAAAACCATGAGCATAGGAAACAAAGAAAAAAAAGACCAATGTCACCAATATCAAAGGTTGGTCTATTGATGAAATCAAAGCACCAAGAAGAAAGGGGACTATGAGTCCCTTCTTCCTCCAAGGGAAAGTTCTTGGACCCTCACAAGCTTGCTCTCCTTACAACAAATAAAATGAGAATAGTGGTGAAAGAACTCCTTGCAAATCCACTCAATGGATAGGTGGATTGCTCAATGAAATGGTGCCAAAGTGCTCTTGTCAAGGATGGAGTCCTTAAAACAATATAGGCAGCATAACATTACTTGAAATTCCTTGAGAAAATGAGGTGCATTCATGGCTTTTTATAGCATTGCATTGGGTTATTGTGTAACTCCTTTGTAGTGTGAAAAGAGACCATTTAGGGCATTATTAGGTCTTTGACTAGCCCACCATTCGGATTCAGGCCGGATTTGGAGGTCAAATCGGCTTGGGAGCTGAACCAGAAGTGGTTGGGAGGCCGACCACATTCATAAATGCGTCATTTAGTAGATGCACGGCTTTTTGTGCTAACAGTTGCGCATCGTGCGTGTATGCACGCATTCTACGTTTCTATTCCGCGCATGTGCGCACGCGCCCAACTTCTGTAAAGCGCTCTTCAATTTTTCACTACTTTGTATAGTTTTTTTCCCTTTTTTGAATGTTGTGAGATTAATTCAAGGCCATGAATGACTTCATTATTGTTTGACAATTCTGAGTTCTTGTAACCATGTGCGGACGAAATTTCAGTGATAACAGCGTCCTTCCGCAGACGGACGGCTCCGATCCTTTCGCAAATTCGAAACTTCTGATGTCGAGTGTCTAGACCTTCGTCCTCAGGACCCTCGAACTCCCGAATGCTGAGATCTCGATACCAACTCCTTCGGGACTTTTCGCTTTTGCTGCTCATGAAGGTTTTACCCCCGTGCATCTCATGTCAGATCTAATGGCTAACGTGTGTTCGGACTAAGGTATGATGGCTCAAACCTATCTCGCGCTGTGCACTCTCCCACCACTCCCTGGACGTGGAAAAATCAATGGTTCGGATACTCCCATGAACCCTGTGGATCTACGGTCCCGATTTCTTCACTACTCATGAAGACAAAGGAAAAAGGGTTAAGGCTTTTAACGCCCTCATTTATTCCTCCAATCTAATGGTCATGAATGACCGTAGATCTTTTGACCAGATCTCATCCTTTGATCAATACTTATCCCTACGCTGCCATTTCAGGATTTCAAGAGAATCATTCTTCCTTGCACAGGGTTACTAAGACTTGCACCTACAAATCCTTTTCTAGGTTCTTGGTGAGATTTCCAAAAAGGGTGTCTCTATGGGGAGATCTATCCAGGGTATTACCTAAGACGGATAAGGGTATAGATTTCCCGAGAACAGACTAGAAGTCTGAAGTAATTCAGTATGCATATATATATATATATATATATATATACAAATCTATCTATAAACATAAGCCATACGTGGTCTTTTCAATAAAAGAATGCAACCACCGTTTATGATCAAAACACCACACAGACAGTCTTATACTCAAACCATTCATAAACTACATAGACAATGAGCATACATGTCAGCATATAAGTTTCCAGATGCAAGATGATCATAAATGCCAGGATATACATTTCAATATGCAAAATGTAAAACACTTATAAGAAATAACACCAGATGTGATTGCAATTGTTGGGAGGGGTTCTCGTTTCCACCCAACCATAGGCTCAGCGACTCCCAACGGATTTACCACTAGCCACCCCCAAGCTGAGACCACGATGCTGCGAGACTGCTTCTCTGTTTTCCAGTGACCGAGAATGAAGGTTACTCTCCTTCTTCTCTACTATCACTCACTCTATATTTTTCCATAGTTTTCCTCTTCCCCTCGCATCTGCCCCTTGATCCCACACTCTTCTTGCCTTTTCTCCTTTCGATGAGGTTGTGTGTGGCATGATATTCCTCGCAGTGGTCAGGTCTGAGGACTCTACGGATGGGCGGTTCACCCCCATCCCTCATTACTCATGAGGAGCCATTTACCTACCAACGCTGGCGAGTCATTTAATTCGGGGCTAGCGAGCCACTCTTGGTTCTCCAGGATAGTGAAGTCCAAATACGGTATTAGTTTCGGTGGAAGTTAACACCACCTTTCCAGGTGCCTTCTACCACCTTTCTTCAGCCATTGTGGTCTCTTTTTCAGCACATCCCCTCTCAGTCGTCCTGCAATACATATTCATAACATTATTTGCATTCATTGACCTTTTTCACAAGGTCCATTCACATCACACATTCACATTTCTGAGTTCGCCACAATATTTGGCTAGTATAGTTATTTTTACAGAATGGGGGAAACAGGGTGTTACAGGTACAGGTTGATGCATGGTTCATATTTATTGGTACAGGTTTACAGCGATATATCTCACAGTGATAGTGTGACAGTGGTTCCATCATTCTACTTCTACTTCAGGGTGGTAGGATGGGGCAAGGACAGGTGGTTGTGGCCAGCTTCTGGTTGTAGCCGGAGAACATTAGGGGTTGTAGCCTCCTTTTGGTTGTAGCCAGAGAATTGGGGAGTTGGAGCTTCCCTCAAGTTGTAGCCTGAGAAACTAGGGGGTTGGATCCTACTTCCAGTTGCAGCTGAAAAACAAATAAGGTTGGTGCTTCCAATAAATGTAATTCTTCAATACATATAAGAAAAAGCATTATGTGGTTTTCTCTCGATTTGGGTTTCCACGTAAAACACTGGTGTACTGTGTATGTGTGTGATTGTTTATTTCTTACTGCTCATTATTGGATAATAATTTTACATTGATATAACATTTGAAGAAAAAGGATTATAATTACGTTATTACTTATTCACCCCTCCTCTCAGTAATCCAAAAATTGGTATCAGAGCAGGTTGCTTCAGAAATCAGTTTAATCACTGAAAGGTAGATCATGGAGTGTACCAACTCGTATAAAAATGGAATACCATGGTTTGATGGATAGAAGTATGTTTTTTGGAGCATAAGGATGAAGGAATATATACAGGCAAAGAGATTTCAAGTTTGGCAATCAATTGTAGATGGATACACAGCACCAGTAGTTCCACCAACAAATGACAAAGCAGTGAAACTCGGTGAGAATAATTCCAAATCCATAATTGCACTTTTGAATGGTCTCAATGATACGGTATTCACCAAAGTTGTACATTGTAAATCTGCTAAAGATATTTGGGACAAGCTTCGAAATAGTTATGAAGGAGATTCAAAATTCAAAGCAGCAAAGCTTCAAACATACAGAGGTCAGTTAGAACAACAAAAAATGAAGGAAGATGAAGATATCGTAGCCTACTTCTTACGAGTTGATGAAACAATGAATGCAATCATAGGATTGGGAGAAGAAATCGAAGAATCTGTAATTGTTCAAAAGGTACTAAGATCTCTTCCTATAAGATTCAACCCTAAGATATCAGCACTAGAAGAAAAATCAGATCTAAACTCAATAAGCATGGATGAACTACATGGAATCTTCACAGCATATGAGATGAGAACTGAACAGGAAAATCCAGATGTAAAAGAAGTAGTCTTCAAAGCATCCAAAAGATCAAAGCAAAAAAAAAGGAACAAGAAGAATATAGCAACAGCAGTAACATCTCGAAAGATAATGAAGAAGTGGCCAACTTCTTCAAAAGACTGAATAAGGGAACCAACGGTAGGTACAGAGGTAAGCTTCCTTTAATTTGTTTTAATTGTGATGGTATTGGTCATTTTGCTAACAAATGTCCTCATAAGAAAAAGAGAAATGATGAAAGTTACTCAAAAGGCAGACAAACATATAAAGGTAAAAGAACTACAAAGAAAGTTTTCAAGAAAAACTTTTGCACCAAAGAAGACATCTCATCATCAAATGAAGATGAAGTCAGTGACAGTGAAACAGAGAGAGTTCTATTCATGGCAGTAGAAGACTCTGATAAAGAAGACTCTGAAGAAGAATATGAAGAAGCATATGAAAAAAAAATTGAAGACGTAGAAGTTGACTTCCGAGAAGAATTAATGAGTGCCATAGAAGTTATCAGAAGAGAAAAGAAGAAAAACAAGAAACTACAAGAAGAACTAGATAAGAAAAAAGACACTCAAGAACTAGAACAAATGATCACAAAATTGAAGGTTCAAATAGAGGAAGATAAAAGAAATGAAGAAGCACTCAAAGAACAGCTAGAAGGAAAGGACAGGATCACTGGAAACCTGGAAGCAGAGATTGTCACACTAAGAAAGGATATTCAAAAGAAAAACATGTAGAATAGCTCAAAAGTTCTGGATGACATTATCATCAATCAAAAATCTTATCTTGACAAGTCCAGACTTGGATACAATCAGACAGAAAAGAGATCAAGCTCCAAATCTAAAGAGCAAGAAACAAATCCAAAAAGTTATGCAGAAACAATCAAAAGGGATAAAAAGATATACAAGGAAGATTACAGAGACACTCCTCCATCGAGAAGATTCAGATTTCAGAATCAACAACAGATAGACAGGCCTCAAGAAGAAGAAGGATTCATAAAAGCACCTCCTTTCATAAGATCTTCAACTACCAGATATCAAACTATATTTTTTGGTTTATGTTATGCTTGTAATAATTTTGGACATAAAGCTGTAAATTGCAGAGTTAACAACAGGAACAATAACTACTTTGAGAGCCATACACAAAGGGCTTATTCAAGAAGACCTAGTGAAACATAGAGAAGAAGTTACAACAGGTTTGAATCCTTGAGCACTGAAGTGGAATGTTACAAATGTAACAATTTTGGACACATGGCCAAAAATTGCATGATGACAGTCCCTCATAAAGAACCTCAACAGAGTCACAAACAATAACCTCAGAAAATGACATGGATAAGAAAGCAAGATCAGTATAGCAATGAAGAATGCACAATCTCTCTACAAGCTAAACAGAAGAAACGTGGTTGGTATGTTGACATTGGATGTTCAAAACACATGACAGGTGATAGAGACAAGTTTCTTACATTATGAAATGAAAGAGATGGATCAGTCTCTTTTGGAAATGATGATTCATCCAAAATCATTGGAAAAGGCACAGTTCGAATTGGGAACAAGAATGAAAAGGCAGAAAATGTTCTACTAGTAGAAGATATGAAACATAATTTTTTAAGCGTGATTCAAATATGTGGTCAATGTCATAAAGTTACTTTCGAATCACAAAAGTGTGAGATAAGAAAAGAAGGTTCGGGGAAATTGGTCGCTACTGCTGCAAGAACTTCAAGCAACATATATGTGTTAAGCGAAATTGGAAATTAAAAGTGTTGTCTAGGAAAGGAAGATGAAAGTTGGCTATGGCACATAAGAATGGGTCACATGCATTTTGATAACCTTGTCAAAGTCAGCAAAAGAGAAGCAGTCAGAGAAATGCCCTAGATCACGAAACCAACCAACACTTTATGCAAGCATTGCCAACAAGGAAAACAAACAAAGACCAGGTTCAAATCAAAGGAATATTCAACAACAAAACCACTGGAAATTGTGCATACTAATATAGTTGGACCAACTACAACAAAAGGCTTAAAAGGTGAGAGATATTTTATGTTATTAGTTGATGATTATACAAGAATGACTGCAGTTTGTTTTCTCAAGAACAAATCAGAAGCTTTTGAAAATTTCAAGATCTACAAGGAAATAGTTGAAAATGAGATGGATTCAAGAATCAAATGCTTAAGATCAGATAATGAAGGAGAATTCACCTCAAAGGAATTTATGGACTACTGCATCAATCATAGAATAAAAAGGCAATTCTCCGTCGCTATGACACCTCAATAGAATGGAGTTGTTGAAAGAAAGAACATGACAGTACAAGAAATGGCTCGAACAATGATAATGGATTCAAAGTTGACAGATATTTTTTGGACATGGGCAGTTCATACAGCAGTTCACATTCAAAACAGATTAATGCTCAGAAACAACACTAATAAAACTCCCTACGAGCTATGGAAAGGAAGACCAACAAATGTGAAGCACTTCAGAGTGTTTGGAAGCAAATGCTACATCAAAAGAGAAGATGGCAGAATGGAAAAGTTTGACTTTCGTGTGAACAAAGGAATACTTATTGGTTACTCAAGTACAAGGAAATCATACAAGTGTTACAATCTAAGATTAAACAAAGTTGTGGAAAGCATCAACGTAACAATTGATGA